>JAPQWV010000227.1:600000-869000 GCA_027422505.1 Craterostigma plantagineum
TGCCACCGACCAAACCCTCCTAAGGATGGCTTGAGAGGGAAGGGATGTTTTGGGAGAATGTGTGTTTGATTTCCCAAAACACAAACTCGCTTGGTGTTTTCTCTCAAGGAGACCTTGTTTTCTCAACTCTCCATTAAAACTATGTTGTGGAGTGAGAATGAACTTGTATTCACTATGAATCACTTGGAATACTTTAGCCACAAAATTCATCAACGCTTTCCATAAAAACCATCTTTCAACCACTGAAAATGATTTTAATCATAATTAAATTTAATCATTGTCCTAATCTATGGACTAATACAAATAAAGTCACTAATTACAAGGACAACTAATGAAATAAAGCACAATAAAATATGGTCTCTACATCTAATCTGAATCAACGAACCGGCTATAGATTGTCGTTGTACGTATAGGCACTCACATATGTCCTGATCGAGTGAGAGTCATGGTTACATCAAAATCACGAGTCGACATTACGATTAATTCGTGACTGACGAAATTATTAAACTGCACTACATGCCCCACGTGAGTCAGTTTATTGCTCTAGACCGCATGTCGTCGCTAACCCATGTTCGATCATGAACAATGTTGTAATACCCTTAAAATTTAATATGGGGCTACCAATATAATTTAGTGGTGAGAATATATAAATTAGGAATTACGAAATTTTAATTCGAATATTGGGAGTCTCGAAAATTAAATTGAAATAAATTAAGATTCGGATTTTAATACGAGAGATACCCAGAAATATAAACTAGCCAAGTAGAAGAATTTTATAAACCTTTCTCAACACTCTCAACACTAGTGTTCAGAAAGGTGGTCTTAAGTGGAATCAAAGTTTTCGTGCTATTTGATATATGGATATGTTAGGAAGTTTTCGTGGTATATGTGTACATATATATGTATATATATATATATATATATATATATATAGTGACTGTTGAGCTGCTCTACGATGCTGAAATGCTGACGTGCCATGATGTGGTTGATTTTATTCCTTTTTTGAGCTGACCGGCATCCCACAGTCTCCACTCTTGCGTAGCATTCAATGATGTTTTGGTATTTTGTTGAGAGTATTCCAAGAGTCGTTGGACGCAACCTCCAGATTTAGTTATTCTCTATGACTTTCATTGTTACGTCCCTCTATTTAATGTATCAATGTGTACGAAATGTTTGCCATCTGCATGTATAGCTTCAGAATTCAATGTTTTTGCAAGTGTTTACTTTGAAGATGGCATTCCAACAGGCGTTCGTTTGTGCATTCAATGCAATTTTATTTCATCAATCACTGTATCTTCGCATATTGCATAGTTTAAAATCAATGAATAAGAAACGTTTCCTTTCTGCATTTATGGTCCCAGAAACAAATGGTGTCCCACTCTTTAATATACCATTATTGTATAATGTGTTTGATGGCAGGCTTTACGCTGTCACAGCTTGGCGGCCGTGGGACCGTTCATAAACTGGTCAGTTCTTGATGAGCTAAAACCTAGATGTGACAGCAAAACTTTTGTTGTCCGGTTGCTCCGTTCATGGACGGCAAGTAATTTTAAGAAAAATGGGGAGCCCATGAGTGTCGATCTTATGTTGAGGTGAATATCAGCCATCTTTGCTAGTTGTCTTACGAAATGTGTATTAAGAATTGTTTCCTCTCTTTTGCAATGTCAGGATACGTTGATGCAGGCTTCCATCCATGTTCAGAGGGCTGATCGTTTTGACGGCTTTCTTAAGGATGTACGTGTTTTTTCAATAGATGATTTTGAAGTTGTTAACGTGCCTACGATGTATCGCATGAGTGACCTCGATACATGCTAAGGTTCACCGATCGTACAACCATGGAAGAGGTTGGTGAGGAGTGTTACTCCATAGGACTTGATAAATTTCGATTCCGTGCCTACGAAGCATTGTTCAAGTTGGCTGGCAACAATCAGGACCTACCGGGTATGTTCTTTTCTTTTAGTTGTCTGTCATCTCATGCCTCAGTATTGTAGTGGCGGATGATATATCTATCCAAATTTTGCGAGCGAGTGGTTGCTTTTTCAATTGAGATGTAATTGGGTTGCTGTCTCGCGTGGTGGAGCCGGAACATGGAACCAGTGGTAGTGCTAGAGGAGTTGTCATGCGTGTTGTTCTGGGTGGGTATGCATGGTTTGGTGCAGGATCGCTTCGTGTTCTCGAAAGTGCCTTTCATGCAATGCCACATACAAATGTTTTCCTTTTGTAGTTTTGTGGCCGTCTCCGTTACGATTTGGGACGGTAAGGCATCGGAGTTCTGCGATGCAGTCCATCCTTCTGTTGGCCAGAATAAAGTTATGGTGGTCACGAGCATTAACCCGAAAACATTTGGCGGTATTGCATTCTTCCCTGGCCGTTTCATGCCGGGGAAAAATATATGCTTTCAATAAATTGCAATACTCATGCATTTTGCATAGAGAAATACATATGCACGGCTGCAGTGGACGTTTATTCTGTTGATTCATGCATTGCGTTGCATGTATATGTTATTATCGTTGTTTTCTATTCTACCCATATATATAAATTTTGCAGGAAATCTCTACTTAAATACTACATTTTCATCGCAGCTTTACGTAAACTACAAAGTTGACCCTGTATGCGAGTTCAGGAAGTGGTACCTTAATTTTGTGCATCTTCTAATGTTATACGCAATCTGATTGTATTATTACATTATTGCGTAGGATGAATGCATTTGATAGGGCCAATTTCGGTCTCGTTAGGAGAAAGGAAGGATGATTTGACGCCGTGTCGTGTTTCTGACATACACGATTTCTTGCATCGGGAAACGAAGCAGGTATACCGTGCGAGTTCCTTGACGATTGTCAACAGTGTTGTTTGGCCATTTATTGGTTGATTTTGGAGTTGAAATTCAAAACTTTTTTTTAAGGTTAAGGAATTTGCCTGCATTGCTAAGATTGCTGAGGTATTGCCTAGGAGCGGTTGGCATTATATGTCCTGTTCTAGGTGTTCGAGCAAGTTAGAAAAATTAGTATCGGAGCTGAATTGCAACAAATGTGTGGATCCGAAGGCTGTTGGAATTCTACAGTATGCAGAACGTCCAGCCTTACATTGCTATTGCTTACTTTGATTGAATCTTCGTCTTTCTATTTTTTTACATGGTGTTTCGTTTTAGGTTTCGAATTGAAGTAATCGTTGATGATGGAAGTGATACCGCGGCGTTTATTATATTTGATGGAGCATGTAGGAAGTACACAAACACCACTGCTGAGGAAATTGTCAACTCATCGATCAGTTTATGTAAATGTTAATTATTGACTATGAGTGTGATAAATTTAATCCTGGCTTCATTCGTTACATACGCCTATATATGTTGTAGCCTACTGATAGCCTTGAGGGCAACTTTGGTGATGATACAATACGAAAGTGCATACTAAATTTGGTTGGAAGAACCTTTCTGTTCTAGGTAAGAGTTGAACCTTTGAGTTCCGAAGCATTTATCGTAGCTTCGGTGTGTCCCGTATGATAGAGCAAGTGAAAAACCAAGTTGTTGCCTCTGAAAGTCAGGTAAATTATTTGTATCGTACATAATTCCTCGTTCCGATATCAAATCTTATTATCTGTTGTTAGGATGATGCACTTGATGGTGTTTTGACAAATTGTGAAGTTGCACAAGAGACACGTCTCAATAGTACTACCCTGCAGCCAATGGTGTTTACGGCAGCCGTATCGAGGCAAATGTACTTGAAGCTTGTGGGGACAATGATAAGCACGCCGTTGAGCCGATTGTTGATGACACGACTTCTGCGGTTGTTGAGCCGATTTTTGATGACATGACTTCTACGCAAAATGGCCTCAATTGCATTCCTTTAGTTGGGAGCTCCGATAGGCCCTCGCGTGCATTGGCGAAAAAGGATAGTTCAGTGCAGTTAAGCCAAAAAACGCCCTGCTCCTGCTGGTGGGCGTGGTACTTACAAGCGGCGAACATCGAGCGTAGAATGAGTTTGTTATGTTTTATTTGGAACGTGCTGCTTCAATTATTATATTAGAGTTGTGTTTTGGCTATATATGATTTTTCGTCTGAACTTGGCTATAAGTTTCCTACGTCTATTAACTCTTAAGTTGTTTCATGTGTTGGCCTTCCTTGCTTAACATTCTGATATGATATGTTGGTTTCGCTATGTGTGTGCGATAATAACCAGAAGAAATTATCTCATTGTGTCATGAGGTATTGAATATTCCGCACCTTCATAATATAATAAGTGTAACGCTACTGTGTGAAGTCTCCACGTGTTGCATAAATTCCCTTAATATTCTAATGCAATATGCTGATTACGCTGTATGCGTGCAATAATATCATTTTGAGTTAACTGATTGTGACATAAAGTATTGAATGTTTAGCACTTTCATGACAATGCTATGCAATACGATGGAGTTGGTGGGAGCTGCATGCATTTCCTTTACATTGTTAAATTAAGTGACCGGATGTTCCTAGTTTTAATATGGTCTTGGCTATAAGTATCCTATGTCTTCTATGTCATACGTTGTTTCATGTGTGAACAATTTTGTTTAATATTCTAATTCAATATGCTTGTTGCGCTATATGTGTGAATAGTACAATCCGCAGCTTCATAATACAATCAGTGTAGAGCTACTGTGTGATGTTTCACGTGTCGGACAATTTCCCTTAATATTCTAATACAATATGTCTATCGCGCTATATGCGTGCAATAATATAAATATGGAGTTACTTTATTGTGCTATAAAGTATTGTATGATTAGCATCATCATGGCATGCTATGCAAGATAAACTGAGTGTGAGCTGCATGCATTATGCCAGTTCATGATTTTAGGTAATCAATAAAGTATTTCGTACAAATTGCATACAAGTTCCGATAATGTTAATGCAAGCAAATTTATTTTTGCTCTGATGTTGCATTAAATGAGATGAATGTTTGAATATTCCTACTCATCGAGCACTTATTATGATTATGCATGAGCGTATACACGCTATCGAATGCATTGGTGTCACACCACCGTTTCGTCATTCCATACACATTAACAAGTGCATTGAAAAGGTCGCTAGAAGTATTTGTCACATCGTACTAAGTAATCAATGCATGTAAAGGCTATCGAATGCATTTGGCGAGTCACACCACCATTTCGTCATTCCATACACATTAAGTAATATGCCTCTTTGTTTTCCTTATAATTTTGTTAAACTAATTGAATGGATGTTTTATATCTGGTGCAAATATAAGCTGCTATTGTGAAATTATGACATATATATTATATTATTAAATTAAGACACTGGATGATGCAATCTTTTATTTAGGTAATTGATCGACACGTGGTGTGGTAATAGAATTTGCAAGTGCTGTAGGACCCCGGTCCCTGAAAATTAGGTCGGCCAATAAAATTTCGTGTATGTTCTACGTTTATGTGAATTCATGAAATCCCATGCTCGTGATTTTGTGAGTATTACGTACTAATAATAAAGTGCTTATGACGATCCCTAATTATGTAAGGGATTTTAGGCACTATTAAGGAAGGAAGAAAATTTAAAAGACAATTGTATGAGGATGTGGCTAGGCTTCTATTGGACCATGAAACACCAAAATGGGCCAAGAAAATTCATGGGATGAAGAAATATTAAAATTGGGCTAACACTCAAACTTAGGCCCAATCCATAAAAGATACCAACTTGGGAGACAAGTTCCCCCAAAAATAATGAAAAACCCACACCACCATGTGCCTTATCTATCATGAGCTAAAGAAAATATCTAACCAAAAATAATTAAAAACACTTGAATCCCCAAAAGAAAAACCCACGACCCCAAAAACGAAAAGAAGCAAAGGAAGAAGTCGAAGCAAGCTTCAAAGCATCGCCCTCAAACCGCTCGAGAATTCGGAATTAGTAAGTGAAATACCCTCCCTAAGCTTTTAATTTCGTACTATAGGAGTAGATGAAGAGTATTAATGGCGATTAAATGCAAATGGTAGGAGAAAGCCACGGGAAACCCTAAATACCGATTCTAGGCTCGAACTAAGGTTTAGGTAGGTGCAAATGTGAAGTTAAGTAGCTTAGTATATGCTTTAGAACTTAGAATGCTAGAAAGAACGAGCTACGAAGCGAGTTAGGGGATGAAGAACGACGGAAGAACCGAAGAAGATGATAAATGTCGAATGCTTAAATGTCGACCTAGTATATCGACAAGTATGAAATGTCGAGACTCGTGATTGAAATACATGTCGACATTTCCAACGAATAAAATGTCGAAATATTACATGAAATGTCGATATAACTTATGTATATCGACATTTTAATAAATGTCGAGATCCCTACAAGCCTCATGTCGACATTTTTAATGAAAAATATCGAAACCCTACTAAAGAAAGAAGTCGAGGCACAATGTCGAGCCATGTTGAGCTATATCGACATTTACCCAAAAATGTCGAATTGAAATACTAGATAAAAGTCGATATCTCATGTTCCAAATTAACAAAATAAAATGTCGAATGATTAAGATAGAAATGTCGAATTCCTAAAATACACACAAGATGTCGAGACTCTTCAGCCCAAATGTCGAAACCCTAATAAGAATCAAAATGTCGAGAAGTCGAGATAAATATCGAAACAGCATTAAGAGAAATGTCGAAACAAATGATAAATGTCGAGATGCATGTCGAAAGTCATGTCGACATTTTCTAATTAAAATGGCGAGCTTCATGTCGACATTTTATACCCCAAAATGGCGAGATAAGATGTCGAACGAAATAGAACACAAAAATGTCGAGTCCTCCTAACTGATAAATGACGAAATGAAAGGCTGATGGAAACGTCGAGACAAGTGTCGCACAAATAAAAATGTCGAGAGCTAATGGAAATGTCGAGGTCTTTGAAGAAATTAAAATGTCGAGTTCCTAAACATACACCAAAATGTCGAAAACCCTTGTGCACCTCGACATTTAGCTTCCTCATGTCGACATTTTATTGTACCCACCTCTTATCAAATTTCATCTCGACATTTGGTATGTCATGGGTAATCCCGAGAACATATATCGACAACTTAGTGTAATGTAAATGTCGAACCCTCATGTGTATAATATCGAGTCTTAAACCAAAACAAATGTCGAGATCAACTTTAATAATGCAAACGAATCCTTGTAATATCGAGACCTTCACCTACAAAATTAAGGAAAATATTTCAACGTTTTCAAGTACGTAGACCAATATTTTAGAAAATATACTGACATAATAATTTTATGATTATGGTCGAAAATTAGGAATTTCGCCGAACCAGTTAGCAGTTAATCTACGGACCCCAGGTAAGTAGAAATTCAACTACGACACGTACTTGCCTGCGTCTAATTATGTGAATTACGTGCTCGTGTATTATCTATGAAATGCGTACGAATGAAATGATTTATTTATATGCATGACGGCATGATTTGCATATGTACATGAGCATAAGCACGAGCACTTGCATGCAATGAGTAGTACGTAAGGAGCGAGGTATGAGCGTGCATGAGATCGCCTGTGTGCGATGTATGTTCGCCGATATTGGCGTTTGTGTCGACTCGAATGAAGAGTCACGGCTTTCCCCTATGCAGCCTTTAAGGCCTGAATAAGAGGCTGGGTAAATACCCCGTACGATAAGGCCTGAATAAGAGGCTGGGTAAATACCCCGTACGATAAGGCCTGAATAAGAGGCTGGGTAAATACCCCGTACGATAAGGCCTGAATAAGAGGCTGGGTAAATACCCCGTACGATAAGGCCTGAATAAGAGGCTGGGTAAATACCCCGTACGATAAGGCCTGAATAAGAGGCTGGGTAAATACCCCGTACGATAAGACAGAATAAGAGGCTGGGGAAACGAAGGCCGAGGGCCCGTAAGAAATAAGAGTATAAGAAATAAGAGTATAAGAAAAAGAGTAAGAGCGAAAGAAAAGAGTACGATTATGAGAAAAAGAGTACGAGCGTTAGAAAACGACGACGTGGATTGTCGTACGCTAGGACACGTGCATTCATGCATAATTTCTGCTTACTGAGCCTCGATGGCTCATTATTTTTGTTACGTGTTGTAGGTACTGACGATCACGGTACGTGATCTGACTTTTACGCGAGGCCGATCTTTTGACGCAGTCCAACCGCTTTTGAGGTGGGAGTGTGTGTATGGATGACGACCTGTGAAGGCCGGGCGCATAGGGAGCTTTTGGCTGCACACACACACGTACACTTGTATTTTGTAGACAAGGGCATGATGATGTCGAATGATGTATAACATTCTTTTGGCATGTATATAAGATTTCCGCTTGCATTTTAAAAAAAAAAAAAAAAAAAAAAAAAATTTTATTCGCATTCTTTTGGCATGTATATAATATTTCCGCATGCATTTTTAAAATGAAAAATTTTATTCGCATTTTTACGCATTCACACGATCACCAAAGCATTTACACTTAGAATTAGAACGGATTACGAGGGCGGGACGACGGGTCCTGACAGAGTGGTATCAGAGCTTCGGTCACAGGTCCTGCAGACTGTCCATACACACACACTCAAAAGCGCGGAAGCGGCCTTGCTTGTAAGTAAGATGTTATGTGAATTTATTGTATGGTTTGATTTATTGGCCTTAGGGATTATCAGGATAGGTTGAGAAAATGGTAAGACTTAGAGGAGAAGGAAGCAGGGAATCTGATCAGGGTAGGGACACTAATAACCCCCCTGACAGTCGGGATGCTACTATCCTGCAGCTGACTGAACTGGTCCGGCAACAATCGGCCCAGATTCAGCAACTGATCCAGCAAAACGCTGGTGGGCAACCAGCCAACTTACCTCCCCCACCGGAACGAATTGAGATGATCGGGGAGAGGTTCAGAAAGCTCAATCCTCCACTGTTCGAGGATGCTGCGGATCCTACCTCCGCTGAAGACTGGCTAAGGACGCTGGAGAACATGTTCCAGCATAGCCGCACACCCGAAGCGGAAAAGGTCATGTGCGCTGCCTACCTGTTAAGGGGAAGCGCCGGACACTGGTGGGACACCGTCTCAGCCATCGAAAATACACTGACGATGAGTTGGGAGCGGTTTAAGGAGATTTTCCGAGGGAAGTACTACACCGCCCCGGTCAGAGCCCAAAGGATGAACGAATTCATCAACCTCCGCCAAGGAGCCATGACAGTGGCGGAGTACATCAGGAAGTTCGAGCAGCTTTCCAGGTTCGCTGCTCATATGGTCAGCACAGACGCGCTCAAGGTCGAGCGGTTCATAGAAGGACTGAAACCCGAGTTATATCGGGATGTAAGTATGGCGGGTGTGCAAGGGGCCACGTATGCACAAGTGGCTGAGAGAGCGCTCGTGGCGGAGCAGGCCGAGTCTAGAATAGCTCGCGCCCAAGAAGTTAAGCGTAAATTCGTACAAGGGCCGCAGGGGAGCGGAAGTAATCCGAAACGGCAATTCGTGGGCCAGGAAGGGAAACAGGGGCCTCAATATCGACCTGGACCACCCCCACAGTTCAAACCTAACCAGGGTAGGCCCCAGCTGGATCTACCCGTATGCCCGAAATGCGCACGGAGACACTCGGGAGTCTGCAACTCCCAGAACGCCGTTTGCTACAAGTGTGGCAAGACGGGCCATTATTCGAGGGCATGTCCGGAAGATGGATCCGGAAGCCAAGCTAGGAACCCGATAGAACCTCCAAGGGTACCGGCCAGGGTCTACACCATAACTTCCGAAGAAGCAGAAAATAACCCGGACGTGGTGACAGGTACCCTTCTCGTTTACCAGACCCCCACATGCATACTAGTCGACTCAGGAGCGACCCATTCATTCGCGTCTACTAAGTATGTTGCGAGGGTAGGAGTCACGCCTCACCAAACTGAGTGCGAATTTAGGGTAACAGTTCCGAACGGGGATCCCACCCAAACTAACCAAGTGTTACGGGATTGCCCGATAGTAATCGGGGACAAGGAATTGCCCATAGACCTCATAATTATCCCTATGAATGATTATGAGGTAATCCTCGGTATGGATTGGCTATCGAAGTACGGAGCCGTCATAGACTGCCACCACAAGATAGTCACACTCAACGTAGACGAAGATGAACCCCTTAAGTTCGTAGGAACTAGTAAAGGGACCATGATCTCTAGAATATCGGCGTTGAAAGCTCAACGACTGATCAAATCGGGGTGCGAAGCCTATCTGGTATTCGCTATCAAGTCGGAAGAGAACGCCTCCCCGAAACTCGAGGAAGTACCAATAGTAAAGGACTTCCCCGACGTATTTCCCGAAGAGTTACCGGGACTACCGCCCGAACGGGAAATAGAGTTCGTTATAGATCTGGTACCAGGAGCGGCACCAGTATCTAAGACGCCCTATCGGCTAGCACCGACGGAGATGAAGGAATTAAAGGATCAACTCGACGAACTCATGCAGAAGGAATTCATACAGCCGAGTTTCTCTCCTTGGGGAGCGCCCGTGCTATTCGTGAAAAAGAAAGACGGATCCATGCGGTTATGCATAGACTACAGGGAGTTGAACAAGTTGACGATTAAGAACAAGTACCCACTCCCTAGGATAGACGACCTATTCGATCAACTGCAAGGCGCAACGGTCTTCTCCAAGATCGACTTAAGATCGGGCTATCACCAACTAAGGATCCGGAAAGAAGACATCCCGAAGACGGCCTTTAGTACCCGTTATGGCCACTACGAATTTCTGGTGATGCCATTCGGGTTGACTAATGCGCCCGCAGCCTTTATGGACTTAATGAACCGGGTGTTCAAGCCATATTTAGATAGGTTTGTCATTGTTTTCATTGATGACATCCTAATCTACTCGAAGACGAAGGAGGAGCACGAAGGACATCTGAGAACGATTCTAGGAATACTACGGGAGAAGCAATTATACGCCAAGTTCAAGAAGTGCGAATTCTGGCTTGACCAAGTCGCCTTCTTGGGGCATGTAGTGTCAGAAGAAGGAATTTCTGTAGATCCAAAGAAAATAGAGGCCATTAGTAATTGGCCCAGACCGACGAACGTAACGGAAATACGAAGTTTTCTCGGTCTGGCAGGATACTATAGGAAATTTATAAAAGACTTTTCAAAGATAGCATCGACACTGACGAGGCTAACCAAGAAGAATACGCCTTTTCAGTGGACCGTAGAATGTGAACGGAGCTTCCAAGAGTTGAAAGAAAGGCTTACGACGGCCCCAGTTCTCACAATTCCGTCGGGAACTGGAGGATTCACCGTTTATAGCGATGCGTCGAAGAACGGGTTAGGGTGTGTGCTGATGCAGAACGGGAATGTAGTAGCGTACGCCTCTCGTCAACTGAAGGAGTACGAGAAAAATTACCCGACGCACGACTTAGAATTGGCGGCGGTGGTCTTTGCTCTCAAGATATGGAGGCATTACCTCTACGGAGAGCGGTGTGAGATATACACCGACCATAAGAGCCTCAAATACTTCTTTACGCAAAAGGAGTTAAATATGAGGCAGAGGAGGTGGTTAGAGTTAGTTAAAGATTATGACTGCGTAATCAACTACCACCCAGGCAAGGCGAACATAGTAGCCGATGCCTTAAGTCGAAAAGCAGTCAGTGCAGAACTACAACTGCTGGAAGTAGAAGTCGTAAGGTTAGGCGAAGTTGAGGCGCAACTAGCAGCCTTAACTTTGCAACCAACACTGCTGGAGCAGATCAAGACAGCGCAAGGAGCAGACGAGTTATATGTAAAGATTAAGGAGGCACAACCGGAGCAAGCCACTGGAAACCTTATGATACGGGGAGACGAACGACTATACTTCAAGAACCGGTTGTACGTGCCAGACGACGCCGAACTACGACGGCTAATAATGACAGAAGCACATACTACGACGTACTCGGTACACCCAGGAGCAACGAAGATGTACCGAGATCTCAAGGAAAACTACTGGTGGCCAGGCATGAAAAAGGACATCGCGACCTTCGTGAGTCAATGCCTGACATGCCAGCAGATTAAGGCCGAGCATCAAAGGCCGGCGGGAACCCTACAACCGTTACCCATTCCAGAATGGAAATGGGATAACATTACAATGGATTTCGTAGTAGGACTGCCGAGGAACACGAAGGGGCACGATGCGATTTGGGTGATTGTCGACAGACTCACTAAGTCCGCCCACTTCCTACCTATTAGCACGACATTTTCCATGGAACGGTACGCGGAGCTCTATATTCAAGAAATAGTGCGACTGCACGGCGTTCCATCCTCAATAGTCTCGGATCGCGACTCCAGATTTCTTTCGAAATTCTGGACAAGCTTACAAAAGGCGATGGGAACGAAACTATCTTTTAGTACTGCCTATCATCCACAGACGGACGGTCAGTCCGAGCGAACCATTCAGACCCTGGAGGACATGCTCCGAGCGTGTGTACTCGATTTTAAAGGAAATTGGAGTAGGTACCTTCCACTGATCGAGTTCTCCTACAATAATAGCTACCACGTCACCATCGGGATGGCACCGTATGAAGCGTTATACGGGCGTAGGTGCAGATCCCCAGTGCATTGGGACGAGGTTGGCGAACGGACAATGTTAGGCCCCGACATCGTACGAGAAATGACGGAAGCCATTTCTATGATACGAGAAAGAATGAGAACGGCACAAAGTCGACAGAAGAGCTACGCAGATCGAAGACGTCGACCGCTGGAATTTGAAGAAGGAGAGATGGTGTTTGTAAAAGTATCGCCAATGAAGGGCGTGAAGAGGTTTGGAAAGAAAGGGAAGTTAAGCCCTAGGTACATAGGACCCTTTAGGATACTGAAAAGGGTAGGCGAGGTAGCATACCAGTTGGAGCTGCCTGCGTCACTAGCGCAAGTGCACGACGTGTTCCACGTCTCGACACTGCGGAAATACCTAGCTGACCCAAACCATGTGTTAGGAAACGAGTCCCTACATCAACAATTAAAGCCGGACCTAAGTTACGAAGAAATCCCGGTGGAGATATTGATGTACGAGACTAAGAAGCTTAGGAATAAGGATATTCCTTTAGTGAAAGTACTGTGGCGAAATCAGTCCACAGAAGAAGCCACATGGGAACGGGAGGACGAAATGAGAATTCGTTATCCCGAGCTGTTTCACACGGGCTGATTTCGAGGGCGAAATCCTCCTTAAGGGGGGGAGGATGTAGGACCCCGGTCCCTGAAAATTAGGTCGGCCAATAAAATTTCGTGTATGTTCTACGTTTATGTGAATTCATGAAATCCCATGCTCGTGATTTTGTGAGTATTACGTACTAATAATAAAGTGCTTATGACGATCCCTAATTATGTAAGGGATTTTAGGCACTATTAAGGAAGGAAGAAAATTTAAAAGACAATTGTATGAGGATGTGGCTAGGCTTCTATTGGACCATGAAACACCAAAATGGGCCAAGAAAATTCATGGGATGAAGAAATATTAAAATTGGGCTAACACTCAAACTTAGGCCCAATCCATAAAAGATACCAACTTGGGAGACAAGTTCCCCCAAAATAATGAAAAACCCACACCACCATGTGCCTTATCTATCATGAGCTAAAGAAAATATCTAACCAAAAATAATTAAAAACACTTGAATCCCCAAAAGAAAACCCACGACCCCAAAAACGAAAAGAAGCAAAGGAAGAAGTCGAAGCAAGCTTCAAAGCATCGCCCTCAAACCGCTCGAGAATTCGGAATTAGTAAGTGAAATACCCTCCCTAAGCTTTTAATTTCGTACTATAGGAGTAGATGAAGAGTATTAATGGCGATTAAATGCAAATGGTAGGAGAAAGCCACGGGAAACCCTAAATACCGATTCTAGGCTCGAACTAAGGTTTAGGTAGGTGCAAATGTGAAGTTAAGTAGCTTAGTATATGCTTTAGAACTTAGAATGCTAGAAAGAACGAGCTACGAAGCGAGTTAGGGGATGAAGAACGACGGAAGAACCGAAGAAGATGATAAATGTCGAATGCTTAAATGTCGACCTAGTATATCGACAAGTATGAAATGTCGAGACTCGTGATTGAAATACATGTCGACATTTCCAACGAATAAAATGTCGAAATATTACATGAAATGTCGATATAACTTATGTATATCGACATTTTAATAAATGTCGAGATCCCTACAAGCCTCATGTCGACATTTTTAATGAAAAATATCGAAACCCTACTAAAGAAAGAAGTCGAGGCACAATGTCGAGCCATGTTGAGCTATATCGACATTTACCCCAAAAATGTCGAATTGAAATACTAGATAAAAGTCGATATCTCATGTTCCAAATTAACAAAATAAAATGTCGAATGATTAAGATAGAAATGTCGAATTCCTAAATACACACAAGATGTCGAGACTCTTCAGCCCAAATGTCGAAACCCTAATAAGAATCAAAATGTCGAGAAGTCGAGATAAATATCGAAACAGCATTAAGAGAAATGTCGAAACAAATGATAAATGTCGAGATGCATGTCGAAAGTCATGTCGACATTTTCTAATTAAAATGGCGAGCTTCATGTCGACATTTTATACCCCAAAATGGCGAGATAAGATGTCGAACGAAATAGAACACAAAAATGTCGAGTCCTCCTAACTGATAAATGACGAAATGAAAGGCTGATGGAAACGTCGAGACAAGTGTCGCACAAATAAAAATGTCGAGAGCTAATGGAAATGTCGAGGTCTTTGAAGAAATTAAAATGTCGAGTTCCTAAACATACACCAAAATGTCGAAAACCCTTGTGCACCTCGACATTTAGCTTCCTCATGTCGACATTTTATTGTACCCACCTCTTATCAAATTTCATCTCGACATTTGGTATGTCATGGGTAATCCCGAGAACATATATCGACAACTTAGTGTAATGTAAATGTCGAACCCTCATGTGTATAATATCGAGTCTTAAACCAAAACAAATGTCGAGATCAACTTTAATAATGCAAACGAATCCTTGTAATATCGAGACCTTCACCTACAAAATTAAGGAAAATATTTCAACGTTTTCAAGTACGTAGACCAATATTTTAGAAAATATACTGACATAATAATTTTATGATTATGGTCGAAAATTAGGAATTTCGCCGAACCAGTTAGCAGTTAATCTACGGACCCCAGGTAAGTAGAAATTCAACTACGACACGTAACTTGCCTGCGTCTAATTATGTGAATTACGTGCTCGTGTATTATCTATGAAATGCGTACGAATGAAATGATTTATTTATATGCATGACGGCATGATTTGCATATGTACATGAGCATAAGCACGAGCACTTGCATGCAATGAGTAGTACGTAAGGAGCGAGGTATGAGCGTGCATGAGATCGCCTGTGTGCGATGTATGTTCGCCGATATTGGCGTTTGTGTCGACTCGAATGAAGAGTCACGGCTTTCCCCTATGCAGCCTTTAAGGCCTGAATAAGAGGCTGGGTAAATACCCCGTACGATAAGGCCTGAATAAGAGGCTGGGTAAATACCCCGTACGATAAGGCCTGAATAAGAGGCTGGGTAAATACCCCGTACGATAAGGCCTAAATAAGAGGCTGGGTAAATACCCCGTACGATAAGGCCTGAATAAGAGGCTGGGTAAATACCCCGTACGATAAGGCCTGAATAAGAGGCTGGGTAAATACCCCGTACGATAAGACAGAATAAGAGGCTGGGGAAACGAAGGCCGAGGGCCCGTAAGAAATAAGAGTATAAGAAATAAGAGTATAAGAAAAAGAGTAAGAGCGAAAGAAAAGAGTACGATTATGAGAAAAAGAGTACGAGCGTTAGAAAACGACGACGTGGATTGTCGTACGCTAGGACACGTGCATTCATGCATAATTTCTGCTTACTGAGCCTCGGTGGCTCATTATTTTTGTTACGTGTTGTAGGTACTGACGATCACGGTACGTGATCTGACTTTTACGCGAGGCCGATCTTTTGACGCAGTCCGACCGCTTTTGAGGTGGGAGTGTGTGTATGGATGACGACCTGTGAAGGCCGGGCGCATAGGGAGCTTTTGGCTGCACACACACACGTACACTTGTATTTTGTAGACAAGGGCATGATGATGTCGAATGATGTATAACATTCTTTTGGCATGTATATAAGATTTCCGCTTGCATTTTTAAAAAAAAAAAAAAAAAAAAAAAAAAATTTATTCGCATTCTTTTGGCATGTATATAATATTTCCGCATGCATTTTTAAAATGAAAAATTTTATTCGCATTTTTACGCATTCACACGATCACCAAAGCATTTACACTTAGAATTAGAACGGATTACGAGGGCGGGACGACGGGTCCTGACAAGTGCGACAAGTGATAATATAAAATGAATACTTAATTACTGTCACCGACATGCGATAGGCAGTGGACCGATCGTTTGCAGTCAGTAAAGTGAGTAAACGAGTATCGAGCACAAGGAATAAATTGATTACTAGTATTAACCTATCGAGTCGATATCTAGCTTAAACAAAGCGCGTAGATTGTTTATGAACTATCCTAATAGATTACTCCTAAATCAACGAGAGATTCAAAGAACACGCCTAAACTAATAAGAGAGCTTTCAGATAATAAAGATACGCTCGGGATTCGAATCCCACTAGGTGTTGTCGCCTAAGACAATGAAATATCGTTCCTACGTAACTCTAGACTAGATCGCAATAATTTCCTGCCCACTCGCGAATTTACTGTCGCCCTAAATGTTTGCGGGGATCTAAAGTTCAATAAATACTAACGGCGAGGATCGAGTATTTGCTTTCGCCCTATACTCGAATCTTATCTTCTACGAATGGCCTAATCGTTCTTTAGCTGTCGCCCTAAACGATTTTCCATAGATTCACTTTAACACATAGACATATTAAAGCGAAGAAACAAATTCATAGATAGATAAATAGTCAGACGCACGAGTCACAACAAACATATGTCTTAAATACGAATAAACCTAGCGTTCATCTAATCCCAAGCACATAGGGAATTTAGCTACTCATAATTGACAAGAAAACAATGAGAGAAATATAAAATGAAGGCGAATAACTCATGATCTTTCCTACTGGTGGATCTGGGATGGTCTCGTGAAAGGATCTTCGTTCTTCGTCAATTCTGCGTGGAATTCATCGTTAATCCGTCTCCTTCGCTCTGGGACGTTTTCTCTATTTTTTCTGCTCTTTTTCGTCTCTTGATAGATTAGGGTTGATATCTGGTAGGTGTCCCCTCTTCATGAGTCGAATTCGGGCTTTTATACGAATTTTTGTAACGGTGACGACCTGGGACATGGGCTTTCACGACCGTGACCATCATCAATCAGCGTCCCGTATCGTTCTGCCATATGTCACGGCCAAGTGCAAGGGCACGTCATGGCCGTGACTATCTTCGGTCCAACTCTCTGCCATATGTCACGGCTTGGAGCACTAGGCGTCACGGCCATGACCATGGGCAGTGAGTTCTCTTCGCCTTTCTGTCACGGGTCACGACCAGGTGCACCGGGTGTCATGGCCATGAGACCTGACAGCGTTAGTCATCTTCGTGCCGTTTTGCCTCGTTTTTTGCTCCTTTTTCGCTCGAAACTCGTCCTAAGATCCTTCAATATCAAAATAAGTGTAAATATGGCGAATAAACGCATAAAATGATTGCTAGAGCTCTATTATATCCCAATTAAATACTACGATGCATTGAAATACGGTTATCAAACCTCCCCACACATAAGAATTTGTTTGTCCTCAAGTAAATTAGAAGTCAGAGGAGGCATCAAATCAAGATAACGGCACGATTGTTCGCAATTTATCATCAAAGCTAGAAAGCACGAAACAGAATCAAGAAAACTATCATGGACATTACACTAATGACTTGCACTTGTCGACCTAAACTTCTTTCGCACTGCCAATCGATACTCATATCTCACATGGATTCGCTCAAAATCACCCAGTGTATAGGCTAGCATATAGTGAATTGCTCAATTCGTGCACTAGTCCCACCCCTACCATAAACTTGCAAGCTAATCGCATCTCTACTACTCAAAGTGGCAAGCATAAATCTGAGGGTCTTTTCGGGTGGAAACGGGTCGAATAATCATGAAGCGACAAGCATGTATAATGAACACGTAATCTTAAAGCTAGGACACGTAAGCGAAAAATATCAAAGAACATAGCATGATCAAACTGACAGTCACATGCCCTAACATAAAACTCAACGTTCTCGCTCTGAAATCCTAGACTTTTCTGCCCGACCCACTCGACTCAGTTTCCTTTCATTTTCTGCCCTTTCACCTTAGCTACGCTATACTTTTGTGAACTGTCTTTATTCCCTAACATCAAGGTTTGGCTTTTTTCGCAGAGAATACATCGTCACATCGAATGCCGTGTACCTAGGGATACTTATTACCAAAACCTATATCTTGCAAAAGGATTATGGGCAGGCTTATGCAAGGGATCGGGTCATTTCAGAAAACGATCAAGTAGGGTCGAGTCATTTCACGAATAGCATAGGAGAACACTAAATCGGTCATCGAAGCAGTAACTCTCAAGTTCGACTTCTGCTCTATTCTAATAAACTCAGGTTCATATAATCTCTGGAGGCTTATTCGTGTCAGTGACTTTCATGATTTTTGAGGTAAGTAAACGAGTAGGCTCAGGCTCAAAGTAGCTAACTAATGAGGTTAGTCATGGTAGGGAAATCTGGCCGTGGACTTAGTTCCTAATGCCCTCATCATTCTCACACTAACGTACTTAAACATTTTCAACAAGTATCAGACATGCAAGTTGTAGAGGGATATAGACTAGGCACGTCACACAACCAAATTTTTTTTTGCATAAGCTCATCAGGCTCAATCTCTCACAACGAAACAGGATTATGTGTACGAATCTCTCAAAACAGTGCTATATCTGTTCAGGCAGATACGACTCAATCAGTCATGCATATCCTAATTGCTCACAAGATTTCATAACAATGCAGACCAACTTGAGACAATTGCAAACAATCATGCCTGATTCAATATCATGCCTTTCTAAAAATTTTACAACTCATGGCCACGTCATAAAATTTTTTTTCATAAGTTCTCAACCTATTTTCCTCTCCCCACACTTAAGATGTACGTTGTCCTCAACGTAAAAATCGAATAACTAGAGGGAAACGAAGGTTTAAGAGAACGAAACTCCCCTGACGAAAGATTGACATGTTCTTGTCTGAACGCGTGACGGTCGTTGTGTTTTAACTCGTTCTGCGTAGCCTGGTCTTACTAAAGATATTAAATGTAGAAAGGAATAGTCATAGATAATCGTGAGGTTTGGGTGGGTGTTTGCTGGATTTTGAGACGGTGCGGCGTTGTTAGGTGGTGGTCGGAGTGGGTTTGGGTGGTGTGTGTGTGTGTGTCGTGAGAGGGACAAAGAAAGGGAGAAAAGAGATAATAAGGGAAGAAGAAGGGCGTTTTTGCCTTTAAACCGCGGTAGTCACGACCGTGACGAGCAGGACGCGGGCCGTGACAAGTGACAGTGCAGTCATCTGTCGGACGTCACGGCCGTGACGTATACGTCGATGGCCGTGACACTCTCGAAATTCCTTTTTTTATTTTTTTATTTTTGGCCCGTATATGTCACGGTCGTGATGGCTTAAGCCATTGGCGGTGACACGAGGCAGAGAGTTCCTCTGGTTTACGTCACGGCCGTGATGGCTTAAGCCATTGGCCGTCACAATAGGCAGTATGCGGAAGTGGGGATTGTCACGACCGTGAGCCCTTAAGGGCAAGGTGGTGACGCCCCTTTTTTTTACTAAGCTAATGTCTAAAACATAAACAAAAATACCTGGGTTGCCTCCCAAGAAGCGCTTACTTTACCGTCTTTAGCTAGACGTCTTTTCGCTCGCTCAAGTCTGGGAGTCCAGGTATAGGACTTCTTTTTCGCTCACGTCTTCCTCGCCTGCGTGATAGTGCTTCAACCTGTGGCCGTTCACCTTGAAAGTACCTTGCTCCATACCTGAAATCTCAACAGTACCATAAGGGAAAACACGGGTAACAGTGAACGGTCCCTACCAACGTGATCTGAGTTTGCCAGGAAAGAGCCTAAGTCGAGCGTTAAATAGAAGGACTTGGTCTCCGTCCTGAAACTCTCGTCTTTGCCTAATTTTCTTATCATGGTAAGCTTTTGAACGTTCCTTATACATGCGAGCGTTATCATAAGCAGATAGCCTCCACTCATCTAACTCGCTGATTTGGAGTTGCCGCTTTCCGCTGGCGTCTCCTAAATCAAGATTCAATGACTTGATCGCCCAATAGGCCTTATGCTCGATTTCTATGGGGAGGTGCACGCCATTCCATAGACTAATCTGTACGGTGTAGTGCCTATATGCCCAAAGTGCATCATTCAACTTATTTTCCCACTCTTTACGGTTCCCTTCTATGGTCTTTTCTAGGATGCGTTTCAGCTCCCGATTTACTACTTCGACAGGACCGCTGGCTTTGGGGTAGTACGGGGTGGATAGACTGTGTCTAGCACCGTAACGTTCTAACGTGCGTGGAAACTGGGTGTAATGTCTACTCCTATCGCTAATGATGTATCTAGACGCCCCAAAGCGTAAAAACAGTGCACAAAAATCTAACGACTACCCTAGCATTGTTCGTGGGTAGCCCACTGGGACACATAATCGACAGCAACTAGAATGTACTTATTATTATACGAGCTAGGGAACGGACCCATAAAATCTGTACCCCATACGTCAAAAATCTCACAAACTAAGATGAAGTTCTGGGGCATTTCGTCGCGTTTTGAGAGATTACCTGCGCGCTGACACTGATCACAAGCGTCAACGTACCTATGGGCGTCCTTGAAGATCGTGGGCCAATAGAATCCGCTTTCCAACATCTTCTGAGCGGTTGTGTTGGCTGCATTGTGCCCTCCGATCGGTCCGTTGTGGCAGTGCCTAAGGATCTGTGTCGTCTCTGGAGCAGCAATGCATCGTCGTATCACCTGGTCTGCACATCGCCTTAAAATATATGGGTCTTCCCAAAAGTAGTACCTCAAATCAGAAAAAGAATTTCTTGTTTTGCTGACTGGTGTACTCCTTTGGTAGGACCCTCGCAACAAGATAGTTAGCGTAATCTGCAAACCATGGGGTATCGTCAGTCACCACCTGTATCGAGTATTATTATAAATTTCAGACTCCTCTAGTCGAGATAGGTGGTCCGCCGCCAGACTCATTGCACCCTTCTTGTCCCAGATCTCTATATCGAATTCTTGAAGTAGTAGGTTCCACCTGATTAGCCGTGGTTTGGCATCTGGCTTTGCTAACAAGTACTTAAGAGCAGACTGGTCAGTGAACACAATAACTTTAGATAAGTTAAGATATGACCTGAAATTGTCGAAAGCGAACACGACAGGTAACAAGTCCTTTTCAGTGGTCGTGTAATTGGTTGGGGCTGCGTCCAGCGTCTTACTGCGTAGTAAACGGCCTGAAATGGTTGTCCTTGCGCTGCCCTAACACGGCCCCAACTGCATAATCACTCGCATCGCACATTAGTTCAAAGGGCAGCTCCCAATCAGGGGCTACTATAATAGACGCTGCGATAAGTCATTCCTTAAGTTAATTGAAAGCATGCGAGCACTCATCATTAAACTCAAAAGGAGTATCTTTCTCAAGTAATCTAGACATGGGTCAAGCGATCTTAGAAAAATCCTTAATGAACCTACGATAAAACCCAACATGTCCTAGAAAATTCCTAATCGATCTCACACTCGAGAGGACAGACAATTTTTCTATAGTCTCCAACTTAGCTCGGTCCACTTCGATTCCTTTAGAGGAAATCTTATGGCCCAGAACTATGCCCTCTCGAACCATGAAATGGAACTTTTCCCAATTAAGTGCCAAATTCGTTTCCTGGCATCGTGCGAGTACGAGCTTCAAATTAGATAAGCATCCATCAAACGACAAACCGAAAATAGAAAAATAGTTCATATATACCTCCATTACCTCACCTACCAATTCTTCGAATATGGCCATCATGCATCGCTGGAAGGTGGCTGGGGCATTGCAAAGACCGAAAGCATCCTTCGGTACGCGAACGTAGGCAAGTGAGGTGGTCTTCTCCTGGTCCTCTGGCGCTATAGGGATATGCAGATATCCTAACAAACCATCAAGAAAATAGTAAAATGAGTGATCGGCTAACTTTTCTAACATTCGATCAATAAACGGTAAAAAAAAATGATCCTTTCGCGTGGTGTCGTTCAACTTCCTATAGTCGATGCAGACGCGCCATCCAGTCACGTCGTTGAAATCAACTCGTTCTTGTCTTTAGTGATGACCATCATGCCTCCCTTCTTTGGGACCACTTGGACTGGGCTGACCCATGCGCTGTCTGAAATGGGATAGATCATCCCCGTGTCTAGCAATTTGATCACCTCATTTTTGACGACGTCCTTCATGTTGGGATTGAGGCGCCTTTGACGTTGAGCGCCCAGCTTGAAATCCTCCTCCATGAGGATCTTGTGCGTACAGTAGCTCGGGTTGATACCCCTTATGTCGGATATCTTCCATGCCAAAGCCTTTTGTGCTCTTTCAACACGCCCTACATGTACCCCTTATGTCCGTCGTCGAGGCTCGATGAGATGATAACTGGTAGCCCTCCATTGCTGCCAAGAACGCGTACTCGAGGTGGTCGGGCAACGGCTTCAATTCAAGGACCGGTGGCTCCTCGACTGAGCTCTTTTCCTTGTCCACTTCGCTGCTCTCATCGATGGCTATGATAGGCTCGTCGACCTCCTCATCGATTGCCATAATAGTGTGCAAGTCCTGCTCGCCGACCTGTGACTGACCTTGCACATAAAAGAGAAAGTCGTGCTCAAAGACGTCTAAGAAATAACATTTATCATCCTGCTCGTCACTCTTTTTCATCGAATCAGCCATATTGAACGTGAGTTTTTTCGTCGTCTATTGTCAAGGTTAATGTCTCATTTCTAACATCTATCATGGTCTCTCCCGTTGCTAAGAACGGTCTACCTAAGATCAAGGGGACATTTTCATCTTCCTCCAAGTTTAGAATAACAAAATTGACAGGGACAACAAACTTATCGACCTTAACTGGGACATCCTAGATAACGCCTCGAGGATACTTTAATGATCTATCAGCTAATTGGAGGCTCATCCTAGTGGGTCGTGGTTCACCTAGTCCTAAACGCTTGAACATAGAATATGGCATGAGATTAATACTAGCGCCTAGATCAGCTAATGCACGCTCAATCACTAAATCTCCTATAACACAGGGAATAGTGAAACTCCCTGGGTCCTTAAGCTTCTTCTGGATCTTGCTTTGGAGTATCGCCGAACACTCTCCTCGCAGGCATACGGTGGAGACGTGTTCGAGCTTCCTACTGTTCGTCAGCAGGTCCTTCAGGAACTTCGCGAAGCTGGGCATCTCCGTAATGGCTTCAACAAACGGTAAGTTAATATGTAATTCCTTACACATATCCATAAATGTACCGAACTGCGCCTCGTCCTTGTCTTTATTCAATCGAGCCGGGTAAGGTATCTTCGGATGGTATTGCTTCACTGGTGGCCACTGGATCTCCTTCTCCTTTTCCTTTCCGGGCTCGACCGCTTGCAATACTTCTTTGGATTTGGCTCGGTGTAGCTTGGGAGTGATCCCTGAGTATGCCCCGCCAATTGTTTCGCCATCTGGCCTACCTGTTGCTCCAGCTTATTGAGCGAGAAGTCCGTGTTCTGGGCACGTACGTCGTTCGCTTCCATGTACTCCTCCATCTTTGTCATTCGGCTCTCATGGGCTGCGATGGTGCTGCTGAAGTTCGTGAGGAGCACTTTCATCATGTTCTTTATCTCCCTCATATCATCAGCTCCTCCTGCAGGTGCGTTCTGATAATGGCGTGGCGCCCCACTATGGAAACCAGACGGCTTAGGCTGAAATTCCGGCGGTCCTTGCCCGTGGTGGTTCTGATTCCCATACGCCAAGTTGGGATGTGCTCGAGGCTGGAAGCTTCACTGGTCACCTTGGCAATTCCCCATGTAGTCTACGTGCTCCAGCGATTGCCAAGTTGGCATTCAGATGTTTCGTGGGCTGCACCACAGATCCCGCACAATGGCACGCATGGCATGTGCTGCGTCGGTGCAGTGGTCGTCATGGCATTCACGGGCTGTGTCTGCCCGAATTTCGGGAGTAGTGCACCAATGACAGTCTGCAACTGGGAGTTTGTCACAACGATCTGTTGCTGGAGCGCCTCGAATTTGGCATTCGTAGCCGTCTCCTCGCTCACCCCGAACACTCCTGGCGTCTTCATCCTCGTATTGCCCCTTATGAAGTTGTTCCTCTAGTAGTCATCAATCAGATTCCAAGCGTCAGTGGCATTGAGCTTCACGAGTCCTCCTCCTGCGGCTCCGTCTAACATATGGACAGTCTGGTCATTGAACCCCTCATAGAATCGGTTGATCTCGGCTGCCTTCGATATCCCGTGTCGTGGGCACCTTTTCAGTACCGCCTTGTATCGCTCCCACACCTCGTAGAGGTTTTCTGAGTCCTTCTGGTGGAAAAGGGAGATCTCTGTCTTCAGCCTTAGCACTTCGTAGTGGGAAGTAGTGAGTGATGAAGGCAGCTCGCATCTCCTCCCAAGTGGTGATCGATCGGGGTGACAACATATCCAACCAGTCCTTCACCCTGAACTTGAGCGAGAAAGAGAACAACATCAACATAATCGCGTTGCCCAGGACACCGTTGATCTTGATGGTGTCGGTCACCGTCAGAAAAGCCTCAGATGTGAGTAGGGATCGTCGTCTGGATTTCCCTCAAACTGGGCCGTCTGGAAAATCATCTGAAGCCAAGAATGCTTCAGCTCAAAGTTGTTGTTCTCGATTGACGGGATGACAATCGCCGACTCAGTACCGCCTAGCGCGGCATTCTTGAGGAGATCTTGTAGTGATGG
Organism: Craterostigma plantagineum; assembly: GCA_027422505.1. Taxonomy (NCBI): domain Eukaryota; kingdom Viridiplantae; phylum Streptophyta; class Magnoliopsida; order Lamiales; family Linderniaceae; genus Craterostigma; species Craterostigma plantagineum. Next base: position 624,867 of record JAPQWV010000227.1, read on the forward strand.
CTCCTCCTCTGGAACGTGATGGACGGGCACTCTGTGGTCCACCATTCTTACTTCTGTGCCTGGACTATCTACGGATGCTCTACGCGAGAGTTTTGGGTCGACTCCTGCGAACTGTCCTCTGAATAGCAGACTAAAGGATCGTGAGAGCTAGTGGAAGCTACTTCGGATTCGTGCTTGAGTTGCCTTCGTAACTTTCACACAAAGTCTGGGTCTGCTTCAACGATGGACCTGATGGATGGCTTCGGGTCATTCACCGCTGAATCATACCTTCAAGAAGTGAAATTGAAAATTAGCAAGGAAATAAACAAATACGTCAGAAATAATACGAGACTAATAATGACGTAGGAAAACAAATAACGCAAATAATGCAAATAGTAAAAAGCAAAGAACACGTCAAATAAAACTGGCTAAAGTACCGAACTATGGTGTTCCTAATATCAATCTATTCCCCGACAACGGCGGAAAAACCTTGATCGACACGTGGTGTGCTAATAGAATTTGCAAGTGCGACAAGTGATAATATAAAAAGAATACTTAATTACTATCACCGACGTGCGATAGGCAGTTGACCTATCGTTTGTAGTGCAGTAAAGTGGGTAAACGAGTATCGAACATGAAGATTAAATTGATTACTAGTATTAACCTATCGACTCCATATATAGCCTAAGCAAAGTGCGTAGATTGTTTATGAACTATCCTGACAGATTACTCCTAAATCAACGAGAGATTCAAAGAACACGCCTAAACTGATAAGAGAGCTTTCAGATAATAAAGATGCGCTCGGGATTCGAATCCTGCTAGGTGTTATCGCCTAAGACAATAAAATATCGTTCCTACGTTATTCTAGACTAGATCGCAGTAACTTCCTGCCCACTCACAAATTTGCTGTCGTTCTAAACGCTCGCGAGGATCTAAAATTCGATAATTACTAACGGCGAGGATCGAGTATTTGCTTTTTCTCTATACTCAAATCTTATATTCTACGAACGGCCTAATCGTTGTTTAGCTGTCGCCCTAAACGATTTCCATACATTCACTTTAACACATAGACATATTAAAGCGAAGAAACAAATTCATAGATAGATAAATAGTCAGACGCACGAGTCATGATAAACATATGTCTTAAATATGAATAAACCTAGCGTTCATCAAATCCCAAGCACATAGGGGATTTAGCTACTCATAATTGACAAGAAAACAACGAGAGAAATATAAAATAAAGGCAAAGAACTCGTGATATTTCCTACTGGTGGATCTGGGATGGTATCGTGGAAGGATCTTCGTTCTTCGTCAATTCTGTGTGGAATTCATCGTTAATCCGTCTCCTTCGCTCCGGGATGTGTTTCCCTATTTTTTCTGCTTTTTTTCGTCTCTTGCTAGATTAGGGTTGATATCTGGTAGGTGTCCCCTCTTCCTTCAAACTTTTATAAGGATGTTCGTAACGGTCAGGGCCTAGGACATGGGGCGTCACGGCCGTGACCATCATCAATCATTCTGCCATGTGTCACGGCCAAGAGCAAGGGCACGTCACGGCCGTGACTATCTTCGGTCCAACTCTCTGCCATACGTCACGGCTTGGAGCACTAGGCGTCACGGTCATGACCATGGGCAGTGAGTTCTCTTCGCCTTCCTGTCACGGGTCACGGCCAGGTGCACTGGTTGTCACGGCCATGACACCTGACAGTGTTCGTCATATTCGCGCCGTTTTGCCTCGTTTTCGCTCCTTGTCGCCCGAAACTCGTCCTAAGCTCATTCAATATCAAAATAAGTGCAAATATGGCGAATAAACACATAAAATGATTGCTAGAGCTCTATTATATCCCAATTAAATACTACGATAAACGCATTGAAATACGTTTATTAGTAATCAATACAGTGTTCCGTGCAAATTGCATACAAGTTCCGTTAATGTTTATAATGCAACAAATTTATTTTGGTGACGTTTGATGTTGTAGTAAGTGATATGACTATTTGAATTCCTGCTCACTGAAATCACATTATGAATAGATTGTATCAATACACGTTATCGAATGCATTCGAATTGTCGCGTCCCCATTTCGTGCTTCCGTACGCATTAATAAGTCATTCAAAAGGTCGCATGCAACATGTCTCTTTGTTTTCCTACAATTGTGACTATAAAAACACCAACTTTAAAATCCTGTAGTGGGAGGTGCAAACAAAAAATGGATAGATTTCGAGACTACCATCTAGAACGACCCGAGGATATATAATGTAGAGTTCTGCAATACAATCATTGTAACCACCGTGACTAGCGACTCGAGCACTGCGATCAAATGGATTGAACAAATTACCAAGCTCGACACTGGTTGGCCTCGATGTCGAGTGCTAGCCCATGTGGACTCGGGGCGCAGTCAACAAAGCAGCCACTCAGCAATTGTGCATCGATCGTAAATGCTTAATTATCCAGCTTGCTCATCTAGACAAAATCAGTAATCCCTTAAAGATTGCATTGACCTTCTTCATGTTGCTCTCTAGAGCCATCTGAAGGTCATGCACAGCGAGGTACTTGACTTGGCGCATCATGAACCGGTAGAGCCCCTCGAGACCTTCTTTCTTGACGAAGCATTGAGGACCTTTGTACTTCTCCACGTACAGCTGATAGAGGTTGTATACCTCATCGTCATGGAGGTACGGTAGGTCGCTCTCGCTCCTCTCGGGTTCTGTCCACTCGTTCGATAGCGTAGGTTGGGGTTGGAAGACCTCCTTTGGCACAGTAGACGCTGAGAAGCTGGCAGATGGAAGATAGACTCTGATAATGATTCGTTGCTTGCGCTTTAGTCATCTTCATCCTTACATCAGGTCCAAGTTGAGTCAGCATCCAGATGTAGGTCATCCTCTTTTGCTGATCCCAGTGAGAGATCCCTCTTAGCTCGAACTCGTTCGGCTTCTTGACCCAGTCTGGTGACCTCTACATGTGTTCGCAAACTTCTTCAAAGAAGGCGATATTGATTCCGATGTTCTTCCATGGCGTGTCGATCCGAACGGTCCCTGGAATTTGTATTGTGGGGGAAACCGCTCGTTACACGATCAACTCTGGTAGCCTTGGAATATCTTGCTGGTAGTCTTCACCTTCCTGAAGTTCTTCATCTTCTATGAGCACAAGGTCTACCGAGGCTTGTTTTAGGAAGTGTCGAACGTCCTGAAGCCGTTGTCTTTGATGCTCATCGGGCATGGAATGGGTCATCCACTGTCCTTCGAATATGTCACCCTCAAAATCTGGACACACTACTTATACGGCGAGCGATGTGAGATCTTCACCGACCACAAGAGTCTGAAATACTTCTTGTAGAGTATATATTTAAATTTTGCTTGATTTTATTAGTTGTCCTTGTAATTAGGGGCGTTTTGTATAGTAGTCCTTAGATTAGGACTAGTTTGATATTTTTACCACGTTTGTTTGGTATAAATACTTTGTAAACAATCGCAATTAATAGAGAAAGTTTTGGAAATTGATCCGAAAGGCTTGCAATTCAATTTCTAGAGAGAGAAACAATAGTAACTTTCTCACTCTACTCGAATTCTCTCTCTTGTTCTTCATTTGAGTTTTTCGATCGAATCTCAGTGTTGATCATTATCATCGAATTACTTAGAATTCATGCCTAGGATCATAGAGTTATTAATCGTAGGACCTAACAATTGATATCAGAGCAGATTCGTTCTGTTTTGAAACGAAATTGTTAGAATTTGATCGAAATTTTATTCTGTCACTATTCCAACGAAGAAGTTTTGGCGCGAAGTTGAATTTTGGTCAAACAGTCTTAATTCTGTGCTTATTTGATCTGATTTTGATGTTTGTGTGCTCGCATAAGTAGTATTAATCAATCAGGATTAGATCGGTAGCAATCAGAATCATGATTTGAGTAGAATTTTTGATTCTGTGAGATTACTGTTCGTGCGAAAACAGTATGAACGTGTTTTGATTTTCGTCAAATTGAACATTATTTGCTTCAAAACATGTTTAATCTTCTGTTCGTGAATACTCAGTAGCTGATTCCGAGCATATACCTGTAGTTTCATCGATTAATTTCCAGTATTTGCTTGAATCTGTGTTAAAATCGTATTCTGCGTTTAAACTGTGAATTTTAGTTTTTCTCGCTAAGTCTTCGATCGAAATTAATTTCTCGATCGATAATCTCTGTGCGAGAAATTTTGCTCAATTAGAATATGGATTAGTTACTGAAGTCGCTGTTGTCAAGAACGTGTTTAGAAAAATTTACGAGCGATAAAATTTCGACGAGAATTGACTATTCTGACCCCGGCGCAAAACTTTTTCTCTCAAAAAACTTAGTCGTTTACACATGTTTGATTCACGCCCGTAAACTTTTTTGGTCAACCATTTAGATTTGACTCAGCGAGAAACTCCTTAGGGTACTGTACCTCTACGACCAAAATCAATTAAAAGAAATTTTATCCTAAAAAATTCTGGTCAATTTTTCGAGTCTCTACATTGTGGATTTTGGTCAAAAAAAAATTTCGACGCTTAAAATTTTCGATCGCACAACCTCACTCAAAAATTTTACGATTGATCTCACTGTTTGCACAATTTCTTAGCGTAAAATTACGTTCAAGTCGAAATATTGTCCACTCGAAAATGTTTGAAAAGTACCTGACGCGCGAAAACAGTACCATCTTTTCAAATCGAAGAACTTAATTTCGATCAAAATTTAAAGATTGAATCGAAATCAATTCTCGATCATTTTCGAATCAAACGCTACTAACAAACTTTGTCACTTGTGAAGCACATTACATCATTTCAAACGTTCAAAACACTTAACGAAGATCCTTCAACAACTGAACTACTACACAAAATGGATGCTTATTCTCTTGAAAATGACAATCGTCCGCCGATTTTGCAACGAGGCGAATATACCGTTTGGAGAAGTCGCTTCCTCAATTTCATGTCTTTAAAAGATCAAGCTGAAAATCTACTAGAAGAGGGACCCGCACAGTTTTGGGTGAATGTCCCCGGTGATGAATCGGTAACTCTCAAATTCCCGCATCTAGGCGACTGAAGGAACCTAGGGACTACTCAATCGAGGAGAGGGCTCGACCTAAGGCTGATCTAGTAGCCATGAATACCTTCATGCAGGGCATCTCCAATGACATAATATAGACAGATTGATAGCCTTTCATCGGCTAAAGGAATGTGGGATGAACTGCATAGGATGATGCAGATGACGGAAGTTGGCATAAAGGCCAAAAAAGCGAACATTCTCACTGTTTACGGCTCCTTCAAAGCAAAGCCGGAGGAGAGTCTATATGAGATCTACCAAAGATACCTCAGTCTTCTCAAGGAGATGAGGAAGATAGAAATCACGAAGACTAATATGGAGACAAACATCAGATTTCTCTCTTCTCTGCCCGCGGAATGGAAGAAAATATCCACTCAAATTCGACAGAATAAAGATCTAGAGGAGTTGGATATCCACGCCGTGTTTGACAGTCTTGCACAACATGAGAATGATATAAGCAAGATTCACAAGGAGCAGAAGGGCAAACAGATCGATGAAACTGTTGCCTTGGTCTCGGAGAAGAGGAGCTCAAAATCAACAAAAGAAAAGATCGTTGGGCCTCCTTCTCCTTCAGAGTCAGAAGAAGAGTCGGACTCCGACTTTGAGCCAAACATGAAAGCTCTAGGAAAGCAGTTGGCTCTAATTGAAAAATGATGAGTAAGAAGTACTTCAAGTAGAAATCTTCAACCTCAGCCAACAGACTTCGGACTACAAGCTCTAAAGACAAAGAACGTGCACCAGAGAGCTCTGAAGTCAAGAACCCAAAAGAGACTAACAAATGCTTCAACTGTGGCAAGCCAGGTCACTTTGCCAGAGAGTGCACTCTTCCGAAGAAGAGAGATGCCAACTACTACTCCATGAAGCTCCAATTGACTAAACAGAATGTAGCTGGAGTAGCTCCCATGGCCAAACAAGACCAATGGCTCGAGGACACGTCGAGTTCTGAAGAAGAGAATTTAGCCCTCATGCCCTGTCTCGACAATGAATCGGACACCGAAACATCCAACCGGACGGACGAAGAAAACGCATCCACCTCGTTAAAAGAGATCCATCATGTGTGGTAGCTTGACTCTGGTTGCTCCACACACATGATGAAAAATTAAGAGTTGCGGAGAAACTATCAAGACTGACTGAATGGAAAAGTCAGGTTTGGAAACAACGATTCAGCCCCAATTCTAGGACTTGGGGATATCATTCTGGAGAATCTGACTATAAAAGATGTCTCCTACGTCGAAGGCCTCCGCCATAACTTGTTCAGCATAGGCCAGTTCTGTGACAAAGGGTTCCAGGTGGTCTTTCATGCTGATCGGTGCAGAATTTTGGATAGTCAGGACACAGAACTCCTTCAAGGACTTCGGAAATCAAATATATACACAATAAACCTGACATCCCTGCGGCCCCCAATAGCTGTATGCCTCATTTCTCAGACTGTTTTACAGAGAAACAACTTATGGCATCAACGAATGTCTCATCTGAATGTGAAAGCTCTCCAACGCCTTTCTACGAAAAAGTTGGTCAACGGTCTTCCAACTATACTACTACAAATGAAGCATCAATGTTCGACATGTCAATTAGGAAAAATGAAGCGAGCGTCTCATCATGTTTTGCGTCTACTTCTCGCCCATTGGACTTCCACATGGACCTCTGTGGGCCAATGTGTTAGGTCATCAGATTAACAACTCTACGATCCTAGGCTAGAAACCATAGCAATTCGATCGTTTAGATGATCAATTGAATTCGATCGAAAAACTCAAAATAAGAACGAGAGAGAGAATTCAATTAGAGTGAGAAAGTTACTATTGTTTCTCTCTCTAGAAATCGATTTGCAAGCCATTCGGATCAATTCTCTAAACTTTCTCTATTCAGCTCAATTCATTTACAAGTATTTATACCAACAATCTTGGTATAAATATCGAACTAGTCCTTAATCTAAAGACTAATATAAGTAAAGCCCCTAATTACAAAGACAACTAACGAGATCAAGCACAATTACAAATGATATTCTACATTCTCCCCCTTTGTGCTTGATTGCGTCTCGGCGCTGTTCGTCCTTGTCGGGCATAGTACGATCTGCGCAAGCCCAGCGCATGCTCGTAGTCCCTAACGGTCTCCGTGAGCTTCAGGCGCTCCTCGATGTCATCCAACAATTCGATCAGGAGCGGCTGTTCTCTCACAAACCGGTGGATCCTCAGCATCGTGTCTCTATTTATCTCTTCCAACCTCTGTTCGATATTTCGCCTGACGATCTTGAGGGTTCCGTCGCAAAACTTGTGAATTTCTGTCTTCAGCATCATCCTGGTCTTCTTGGTAATTGGATTGTTGCAGGTGATGCCGGTGACAGAGCTGATGTCTATATTATTGCATGGAAGTCTCTCGATCTCAGGTCCTTTGATGAGTGGTTCGGCCATGTTGACCTTCTTCATATTGCTCTCAAGCGCCATTTGAAGGTCGTGAGCGGCGAAGTATTTGACTTGTCGCATCATGAACCGATAGAGCCCTTCGAGGCCTTCTTTCTTGATGAAGCCCTGAGGACCTTTGTACTTCTCCACGTATAGCTGATAAAGACGGTAGACTTCATCGGTGGGGAGGCACGGAAGGTTGCTCTCGCTCAGTTCCTCTCGCGTCCTGTCCACTCGTTCGATGATGTAGTGAGGTGTTGGAAGTCCTCCTTGGCACAATAGACACTGAGTAGAGTTCCCTGAAGTGACTCTTCAGTCGATTCTTCGGGATCCCCAGCCTCACGTCCGGTCCTAGTTGGGTCAGCATCCACAGATATGTCATTCTCTTCTGCTGATCCCAGTGAGAGATCCCTCTCAGCTCGAACTCATCCGGCTTCTTAATTCGATCCGGTGATCTCCAAATGTTTTGCCTGACTTCTTCAAGGAAAGGTATCTCTATGTGAATGTTCTCCCACGGCGTGTCGTTCCGAACGGTCCCTGGCATCAGTCTTGTAGGGAAGGCCGCTCGCTGTGCGATTAACTCTGGTAGCCTTTGGATTTCATTTTGATAGTCTACACCTTCTTAAAGTTCGTCGTCTTCAATGATTACGAGGTCCACGGATGCTTGTTGTTAGAAGTGGCGTATGTCCTGAAGCCGTTGTCTCTGATGCTCCTCGGGCATGGAATGGGTCATCCACTGGCCTTCGAAGATGTACTTGTCTAATACTTCGTGTGGATTGACTCCATGTCCAGAGGGTCCCGGTTGGTCTGGAGCGACGGAGGGAGTAGCTTGGGTAGCTGTCAGAGCTACAAACATTGCTGCGCTTGCTTCTTCTTCCGGAAGCAAGGGGCTTGAGTAGATCGGCGGTGTGGGTGGAGGCGTCCTGAGGTGAAAGGTTGGTGGGTCGATATGCGGTAGAGTGGCTGTGCGGTGCGTGGTTTGGGTAGTTTGGGTAGTTTGGGTAGTATGGGTGGTTTGGGTTTCACCAGCTCCAGCGCTTGTCCGCGTAGCGCCCGAGCATTGTCCTTGGCCAGTTGTAGATGTCCCCGGCCTCTTCTCCCTCTCATGATGGTCCTGATCGTCAGGATCGTCATGTCTGCGCCGGGAGTGGGAGCTATGGCCTCGGCAGGTGTCAGGCGGTGGCTCAGGATGATCCACCAATCGCCGATAGCGGGATTCTTCGTGAGGCGATCGGATGGACAGGCCTATCAAACGGGCGAGGAGAATGTCGTGGAGCTCGGTGATGGGGATGGTGTATGTATTGATGAGGATGGAGGAAGTGGCTAGAGGGTCGGTGGGCGTGGGTTGTGGAGGTGTGGGGTGGGTTTGTGACGAAGGGACTCCGGAGGCAGGTGCTTTCCCGGTATCTCTTTGGGATGCCTCGAGAGCTTGAAGTACTCTCTCTGTGATCTTGTCTTCCATACACTGTACAGCGATAGAGAGAGCGGCCTGGAACTGCTCGTTCGTCACAAAGGGTGTGGACGCCTCCATGGATGGACCAGGACGACTGATGTCGCCTGTTATCAACCCTTGAGTAGACACCGACTCTGTGGGTTGGCTCACTGTCACTTGAGGTTGTGACTGTATGAGACTTCCACCCAATCCTCGAGTCGAATCCAGAGGATTCACCTCTATGGGTGTTAAGGATTCGGTTGAAAGCTGGAAATGGGTTTCAAATGAAGAAAAGGACGTCGGAGAAGGCTCAACAAGGGCAAGTGTGGGGGGAAAATTATATAAGGCTGAGTCAGAAATATCCTAAGCTCACTTATCATTTTCCTAACAATCTGACGCAAGGTGAGTATGAAACCAAGAATCATTAGGTAAGACAAGTAATTGATGTGTGACTCACTCGAGAAGTAGATCCAAAGAAAGGAAAAAGGAACAAGACTTGAATCCTCACGCATGTAGAGTGACTTTGTGTCTAGTGGAACAATCAACTGACCTTTTAGACACAAGAATGCGACTTAGACTGACAAAATTGAAGCAATCAAAACGATCGCATGTCGGGGTAAAATTCTTGGTGACTTTAGATCAAAGCATCCTAAAGGATTTCGTCATACCCCATTATATTATAGCTATATGTATATATATTCATTATTGTTATTTATTACTTATTATTATATTTATATTTATATAATATATTTATTTTAATTTTTTTTTATTTTAATATCACGCAAGATAGGGACAAATAAGCATAGAAAACACATAGAATAGAGCATGCGATAGCACAGAAGATCAGGTAATGCACATATTACGGAAGATTCAACATGCCTAATTTTCTGACAAGGAATTGGAATCGTTTCTCATACAAGGCCTTGGTGAAAATGTCGGCTAGTTGAAACTCCGTGTTCACAAAGTACATCTCTATCCTGCCTTTTTCTACGTGATCTTTGATAAAATGATATCTAATGTCTACGTGTTTTGTGCGTGAATGATGAACAGGATTGCAAGTAATGGCAATTGCACTGTGACTATCACTATATATGGGTATATTAGTTAGATTGTACCCATAGTCGCGAAGCTTTGTCCGCATCCACAGCATTTGTGAGCAACAGCTGGGGCAACTACGTATTCTGCTTCTGCCGTCGAAGTGGACACACAGTTCTGCTTTTTTGGATGACCAGCAGACCAGCTTCTCGCCTAGAAATTGAGCGCCACCGGACGTGCTTTTCCTGTCCATCCGGCCACCTGCATAGTCAGCGTCAGTGTAGCCGATAAGTTTGAAATTCGTACCCTTTGGATACCATAGGCCAAGGGTAGAGGTGCCCTTAAGGTAGCGAAGAATTCTTTTGACCGCGAACATATGGGATTCTTTTGGTTCAGCTTGAAAACGGGCACACAAGCAGGTGGTAAACATGATATCCGACCGGCTCGAAGTGAGGTAGAGAAGAGATCCAATGATAATGCGATATAGTGTGATGTCGACCGATTTACCAGAGGGATCGGCATCCAACTTGCAGCTTGGTGACATAGGAGTGCTGAGAGGCTTGCTCTGGTCTTGATGAAACTTCTTCAGAATATCCTTGATGTATTTTGTTTGACTGATGAAATTCCATAATTGAGCTGCCTGACCTGAAGGCCTAAGAAAAATTGCATCTCTCCCATGTGACTCATTTCGAATTTGCTCTTCATGAGATCTCCAAACTTCTTGCAGAGCCGAGGATTTGTTGATCCGAAGATGATGTCGTCGACGTATACTTGGACGACCATCAGATTTTTGTCATGCCATTTAATGAAGAGGGTTGTATCTATCGTTCCTCGTATGAATCCATACTTCACGAGGAAATCACTCAGGACATCGTACCAAGCACGTGGGGCTTGTTTTAGTCCATAGAGAGCTTTGTCCAAACGATAGACGTGATCGGGATGTTCTTGATCAACGAAACCATCCGGCTGAGCGACGTAGACTTCTTCTCTTAACACGCCATTGAGAAAAGCGGTTTTAACATCCATCTGATAGACTTTGAAGTCTTTGTGAGCCGCATAAGCCAGCAGGAGGCGGATAGCTTCGATACGGGCAACAGGAGCATAAGTCTCGTCGTAGTCGATGCCTTCCTGTTGATTGTATCCCTTAGCTACTAGCCTTGCTTTGTTCCGGATCACTTCACCATCTTCATTTTTCTTATTCTTGAAAACCAATTTAGTTCCGACCACTGTTTTCCCATGTGGACGGGGTACCAAGGTCCACACTTGAAGACGTTCGAATTGATTGATTTCCTCTTGCATTGCAATTGTCCAATCCGGGTCTCGAAGTGCGTCTGCTACTTTGGTAGGCTCGTTTTGGCTCAGGAAGCAACTGAAAAGACTGTGTTGACGACGTGTCCTCACACCATCCGAAGGATTGCCAATTATCTGATCGACCGGGTGACCTCTAGTCCACTTGTGCTCGTGAGGCAAGGCTGTATCAGATGCGTCAGCCATCTGTGGATCTAGGTTGCCTATAGTCTCCGATTGATCATTTGTCTGAGGAAGTTCCAATTCTGCACTTGGACCGATCGTCTCTGATGATACTTCCTCGAGGATCACTGTACGTTCTTCGGTATTCTGTGGCAAATCTGAATCGGGTGGGGTAAAGGTATGAGATGAACTTGGTACGTCGGTCTCGAACAGAGGAGAATCCACTGTAGGTGCAGTGGTGCATGACCGATATACTAGTTCGAAGAGAGATTCCAAGTCGTTTATTGCAAGTCTCGTTGCTTCGTCTGACATTGACTTTGATGTTGTTGCCATCTTCTGTTGGTTTTGTGCCAACACACCAGTGATTACGGATTCTGAAATGTTGTCTTCAGAAGCCATCGGGTTGAGCACGGGTCCTGAACTGATTTGAGCAGGAACCATCGGGTTAGGCACGGGTCCTGGACTTAGTTGACCAGAAGCCATCTCTGCCACTTCGTGAAAAATGACATTATAGATTTCCTTAATAGTTCGTTTGGACTTGATGTATACTCGGTACGCTTTTGAAGTTGAAGAATACCCGACAAATGTAGCTTCGAATGCTTTAGGGTCGAACTTTGCACGTTGTTCTCGGTCATTCGCCACAAAGCACTTGCACCCGAAGACTTTAAAGAAAGAGATATTGGGCATTCTATTATTCACAATCTCGTACGGAGTCTTGTTGAACCGTTTGTGAACCACCGTCCTGTTTCGAGTAAAACAAGCGGTATTGACTGCTTCAGCCCATAGAAAGTGTGGAAGTCCTGACTGGATCAGCATTGTACGAGCGGCTTCCACTAGTGTTCGATTATTCCTTTCGACGACCCCATTTTGCTGAGGTGTTTTGGCGGCTGAAAATTGTTGACTTATTCCAAGTTATCGTAAACTCACTGAGGTGGTTGTTTTTGAACTCAGTGCCGTTGTCTGTTCGAACAACTTGAATAGTCTGTTGCAGCAGATTTTGAGTTGTGTTCACAAAATTGATTATCAAGTCACCGGTCTCATCTTTCGTTCGGAGGAACTTTGTCCACGTGTAGCGAGAATAGTCATCTACAATCACTAGGACATACTTTCTTCCATTGATACTCTGAGTCTGCATCGGACCACACAGATCCATGTGAATCAGTTCCAATGGTCAAGAAGTAGACGCAATTTGCTTGACGTGATGAGATGCTCGCTTTATTTTTCCTAGGTGACATGCCGAACAATGATGCTCCCTTTGTAGTTGTATAGTTGGAAGACCGTGGACCAACTTTTTCGTAGAAAGACGTTGGAGAGCTTTCATGTTTAGATGAGATAGTCGTTGATGCCATAGGCTGTTCCTCTGTATATCAATCTGAGAAATGAGGCATACAACTGTCGAGGGCCGCACGGACGTCAGGTTGATCGTGTAAAGATTGGATTTCCTAGAGTCCTTGAAGGAGTTCTGTGTCCTGACTATCCAAATTCTCAAACTAGTCCTAATCTAAGGACTATTACAAATAACGCCCCTAATTACAAGGACATCTAATTAAATCACAGCACAATTAAAATCGATATTCTACACTATGTACACGACATTCGCTGTGACGATGTATTCTTTGCGACAAAAAGCCAAACCTTGATGTTTAGGGAATAAGGGCAGTGCACAATATTAGAGCGTAACTAAGGTGAAAGGGCAGAAAAGTCTAGGGTTTCAGAGTGAGAATGTTGAGTCGTATGCTGGGGCATGTGACTGTCAGTTTGATCATGCTATATTCTTTGAATTTTTGCTTATGTGTCCTAGCTTTAAGATTATGTGTGTTAGTATCTATACTTGTCACTTCATTATTATTTGACCCGTTTCGACCCGAAACGTCCCTCAGATTTATGCTTGCCACCTTAAGTAGAAAATATGCGATTAGCTTGCAAGCCTATGGTAGGGGTTGGACTAGTGCACGAATTGAGTGATTCACTGTATGCTAGCCTGTACACTGAGTGATTTTGAGCGATCCTTATGAGGTATGATTCTTGATTAGCAGTGCTAAGGAAGTTCAGGTTGATAGGTGTCGATCACTAGTGTACTGTTCATGATTGTTTGCTTATTCCATTTTTGTGCTCTCTAGCTATGATGATAAGTTGCGAACAATTGTGCCGTTATCTTGATTTGATGCCTTCTCTGACATCTAATTTACTTGAGGACAAGCAAATGCTTAAGTGTGGGGAGGTTTGATAAACATATTTTAATACGTTTAGTGCGGTATTTAATTGGGTGATAATATTGTTTCGTAATCATTTATTGCACTTATTCACTCTATTTCTACTGGCATTGAAAGGACTTAGGACGAATTTCGTACGAAAAGGAGCGAAAACGAAGCAAAACAGAGCGAGTACGATGAAAACTAGCGAGTGTCATGGCCGTGACACCCAGTGCACAATGCCGTGACAACGGGCAGACGCCAAAGCAAGAGATAATCATGGCCGTGACTCCTATTGAATGTTTTCGTGACTTCAGGCAGAAAGGTCAAGCGAAGGAAAGAACACTGTCACGGTCGTGGAACCTAATGCACCAGGCCGTGAAGGCAGGCGGAGAGCTAGAACGAAGATTTTCACGGCCGTGAAGACTAGTGCACTTGGCCGTGACATTGGGAGAGAGCGACGCGAAGCAAAGCGATGATTGTCACGGTCGTGAAGGCCTAATGCCCAAGCCGTGACACTTACAAAAATAGTATAAAAGCCAAAATTTTGACTCAGAAAAAAGGGAATACCGATCCCAACTTAACCCTAATCCATCATAGATTAAAAGAGATGGCAAGAACGGAGAATTCCACTCTTGAAGCACAAGAGACGGATCAACAATGAAATCACACCAAATTGAACGAGGAACGAAGATTCATCCACGATACCATCTCAGATCCATCAGTACATCAAGATCATGAGTCTTCCTTCCTTATTTTCTGTTTCCTTCGGTGTTTTCCCGTTAATTATGAGTAGCTAAATCCCTTTTGTGTTTGGGATTAGATGAACGCTAGGTCGAATCGTATTTAAGACATATGTTTGTCGTGACTCGTGTGTTTGACTATTTATCTATCTATGAAATTGTTTCTTCGTTTTAATATGTCTATGTGTTAAAGTGAATGTGTGGAAAATTGTTTAGGGCGACGGCTAAACAGTGGGCGTTCGTAGAAGATAGGATTCGAGTATAGAGCGAAAGCAAATACTCGATCCTCGCCGTTAGTAATTACTAAATTTTAGATCCCCGCAAGCATTTAGGGCGACATCAAATTCGTGAGTGGGTAGGAATTTACTGCGATCTAGTCAAGAATCACGTAGGAATGATATTTCATTTTTCATTGTCTTAGTCGATAATACCTAGCGCGATTCAAATCTAGAGCACATCTTTATCACCTGAAAGTACTCTTAATCTCTCATTGATTTAGGAGTGATCTATTAGGATAGTTCGTAAAACATTATGTGTACTTTATTTAGGCTAGATATCGAGTCGATAGGTTATAACTAGTAATCACTCCATTCCTCGTGTTCGATACTCGTTTACTTACTTTATTGCACTACAAACGATATGTTCACTGCCTACAAACGATCAGTGCTTGCCCAATTTTTTGGCGTGTAGCGACTGTCTACAGAAAGAGCAATTCCAAGTTTTATTTTAAGTAGCTTGATGGCAAATACAGAGACGTGGGAGCCTATCTTAGCGAAGTGCCAAAGGCAACGTGAACGAGAGCATAGTGCCCTATATCAGGATACAACATAGTGACGACCAATGGATCTGAGTCCATAAATGCAGCTCTACATAAGGACAGAGAACTTCCACTTATTGGATTGTTAGACTCGGTTCATCGACTAACATCATCATGGTTCAGTAAGCATTAGCGAACTGCGGAAGCTTCAAGCACCTTAAATATGACCAGGTTTACACCGAATGTGGAGTTGATCATACGAGATAATTTCGGCGAGTCGCAAACATTTCATGTGTCGGAAGTCGGGCTTCTAAGATATAACGTGTACGGGCAACATGTGAACGACGTGATCGATCTACCAACGTGCAATTGCACTTTCATGATGTTTGACATGGATCGTATCCCATATCCACACGCTCTTGCAGCTTGTGGTTATGCCCAATTGCCATTCATTAGTGCACATTATTACGCGTTGGAGGTGTGGAAGTTAGCTTACGAAGTGGCCATACGGCCGATAACGAATCGCATTGAAAGTAGTATTCACATGTTGCCACCTCTTGTTGGTTCACAACGTGGAAGAACACGGAAAAACAGGTTGCCTTTGGTGGGGGAGTTTGGTAGGAGGTAACATTCTTGTGGTTGCGCATATTTATGTTACTTTATGTTACTTTATGTTACAAGTTGTGTTGTGTTATGTTAGGTTGTGTTATGTGCATGTAATTTTGTGTTGTGTTGCGATGTTATGAGCATAGAACCCGCACGTTATGAGCATGATTCAAGCACTCAAGAAAAAGGGACCCGCATAATAACATGGGCGCCGGACCCGTGCACTCACATCAGATCCTTATTGGTCACGCACATATACACAGGCAGGGGACCCAAGTGAAATCAGGGGACCAAAATTAGGGTTGGTCGCATTTGCTTATTGAGTCGGACCAAAATTAGGGTTGTCGCAGTCTGAAATTCATTCTCGCAGGCTGGGAAAGTTTTCGGCATGTGAGATTGGTACGATTTTCGCGGGCCGACTGCTTTTTCGATTTCGTGCACTTACATCAGGTCCTTACTGCTCCTGCGCATATACACAAGGGACCCGTACCGCGCCGATAACATGCATGCTTATGGACGGGTCCCGTGCGCTTATGTTGGGTCCCTAGAGTATTGAACGGGTCATCTGCCAATTTAGGGTTGGTCACGTTCTCTTATTAGGTCGTACCGATAATTGAATAATTATTGCTCAAAAGTTTTTCTCAGACATGTCAGAGCAGCGTGCCTATACAGTCTGTACAGCACAGATGACTTGATAGTTGATGAATTTTGTTAATAAGGGAAGACAATAATATTATTAAATTTCGATAATTTATTAATTAATAAAAAAAATCCTTCACTTAAAAAAATTATCAGCAACATTAACAATACCTAAGTCTTCAACATAAAAGAAAAAAAATAATCCATCATGTATTTCGAATTGACCAAACTGAAAGGTGAAGATAGAAAAAGAACACTCCCAAAAACGTACCTTGTGTTGGTGAATTTGCTAGGATGTAACAATCGTATAAATCGATTGCAATTATTGTGATTCGATCCAATTTTTTTACGTTTGTGCTATTTTAGGATGACTTAATATTGTAGTAGAGTATAAACAATGTACGAAAACGCACAATAATGGCTTAATTCCATGGTTTAACAAATCAGAAATCGCACATGAACACAGGGGACCCTACGTCATGGTTCCCGCACGTAAAATAGGGGACGCCATGTTGCATGGTCCCCACGCTGAGATGTTCGGGTCCCGATTGGTCCCGTTGAATTTATGTGCGAGACCCCATAGAGATCAGGCAAGGTCCGTGCGCATATACACAGGGGACCCTCGCTTTCTTAGCATGGGACCCGAACGTAAAAGCAGGGGTCCCGCACAGTGTGTCATGGTAACGTGCATATTGCATGTGCGCTTATGGTTGGGTCCCGTGCGCTTATGGCGGGCCCTAGCATATGTCAACGGGTTTGTGCCAATTTAGGGTTGGTCATGTTCGCTTATTGTAGCGACCATCATTTTCTGAGTAAGGTTAGTGGCGGATTTCCGCAACGTAACTCGCGGAAGGCCCGTCTAATAAAAACTTTTTCCTAAAGATAATATAATATGACAAAATATTATTCTACAAAGTAATGTCTGTACAAAGGGCGTTGCCCCAAAATGTCAAAAGATCAAAAACCCTAACGCCGCTCCACAGGTCTTCATCCATGTACCGCCCCACCCTCAAAAGTTCGTGGAGCACCGCGACCAGCCGCCTCAGTCTTGACGCGCGCCGGCGTCAGACTCAGTACCTACAACACGTAAACACTGAGCGATTTGCCCAGTAGGTGAATAAAAATGCATGTATGCACGTGATCGCATTCCCGATCTCAATATCTCACATGTAATGTTCACTCTTTCTTTTCCCACAATCCTATCTCAAATGACAAAACACAGGGCCCTAGGTCAGACTCGACATCTCGCGCGCCCATAATAATGACATACAGAAGCTTACACTAGCAGCGTTTTGACGATCACGCAACTGCCCTGCTAGGCCGCTCTTCCGTAAGCGGTAGCCTACGCCGACAGTATTTGACGATCACGCAACTGCCCTGTCAGGTCGCTCCCTCCGCTGAAAATATAATCACGACGGTTTTGCACCTCGTGACGTTCACGCCCGAGTAGTCAGATCGATCACGCCTGTCTGCCGTCAGGTGTCGTACGAGTACCAACCTCGACTCCTCAACGAGTCAACACCAAAAATCACAAACATCTCATTCTACCCCGCTCGACAATATCTTAAGTCAACAGTCTCAATACGGTCTCACCCATGTGATATGATATGTATATTCCATGCATACAACTGTGATATTACATGAAATGTGCTGTCGCATGAAAAGTACGTAAAACACATAAAATTTTTTGAAGCACATAAAAGCACATAAATAAGATAAGTGTTTACGCATTGTAGATGAATAATTGACCTACCTTCCCTCCCGCTATAGCCAGATATGAACTCTGGTGGAATCTCTAAGGGTCGATCCCCTGAATAAATAATTATTATCAGTATATTTATATATTCTTGAATCTGCTTAAAATAGCTAAGTTTTGAAATTAAATTTGAAGTGAACGGTTAATTCTCAAAAATTCTAAATGACCCGCGAAATTCGTTCGGCCCGCGAAAGGCTTATGGTTCGCGAACCTCGTCTGATTCGCGAACCTCATCGGATTCGTGAAGGGTTCGTAGTTCGTGAAATATTCATAACCCGCGAAACTCGCAAACCTTGTCTAATTCGTGACAGGTCTACAGTTCGCGAAAATCCTCAAGTTCGCGAAGTATTCCCAACCCGCGAAACCCTTAGGCCTGCAAAATGATTCGCAAAACGAATTTGCCCCGCGAACCTTACCTTCTGTCCTAATTCGCGAACTCCCATGGCCCGCAAAACGTATCGACCCGTGAAATAAGTTAATTCGTGAAATGGCCCGTAAAACATTACACCCTAATAATTTGCGAAGCTCAATTCGCGAAACCTTTTAGTTCATTCACAAACCGTGAACATATAAAATTCATCCGAAGTTCAGCAATAATTCTTTCAAAAACCCTAATAATGAAATTCTTATACTCTCAATATTTCAAAAATGATTTCTAACCCAGAATACGGTACCCTTAAATTCAACCTCATTAGTATTTTATATATTGGATCCTAAGTGTTAATTAACATATCATTGTTAATAATATTTAATAAAATAGGATATCAAAAAATTTTGAAACCTAAGGAAAATCCTAGGATGTCGAAGCTTCAGTTCCCATCGTCTCATGTACAGATCGTGAAAAGTTTACATGTTGAACACGTCTACTTATCTCATTCTAAGAATGCTTATATGCTTATGAACTACCCTAAATAATTCAGATGTTCTACTCATAGTAATTTTCTTGAAACCCTTTATGCTTCACACACGATCATGTAGGGACGTATACCTTTTAAAGCGTATTAAACATATCAAGCACGAAAACTTCCCATACCTTATTTTGAAAATTCTTGGTTCGCTTTGAGGTGTCTCAGCTCCTTGAGTTTTTCGTTGGATGCTTAGAGTTTTGAGGTTTTCTATGAGATATATATGAAGTCTTGAACTTAGGGATCGATTGGACAAGTTGCTTAATGATGAAATTTTCCTTTGAGCCTAAGTAAACCCATTCTTAGTTTTATTTAAATAAATTCTTGGGCCTAGGTTTCGAACATTAGGTCTAAGCCCATTTCCATGTATCATATTATTAGTATTATTTAAGCTTTGAAATTACTTTGGAAATACTATACTTATCATTATCAACTTCCTACTTAACAAATTATATTGTTATTTTACATCAAAATCCCGTATTAGAATTTAGGGGTATTACACTAATTGTGCCGTACCAATAATTGAACAATTATTGGGCAAAAGTGTTTTCTCAGTCACATGTCAAATCGCACATCACGTTTCATACAGAGAATTAATATACAATACAAAAAATTCAACACAGATGATTCAACACATAAAATTTATATTCAACACAGAAAAATAAAATTTGAAACAGAAAATTAATATTCCAAAAATTTATTATCAACACAAAAAATACAAAACTCTAAAAAGTGTCCCAACCGTAATTCAAAATAGAAATGGCGAGGTATTTTCGGAAATCTTTCATATGAATTTGTGTCAAGCGGGAGTCGTCGTCCTTCTTCTCCACTAGCGATATTGCGGCCCGCAACATTGCCACGACATCTTCTCCACTGAAAATCATACCAACATTATACGTATTACGAAAATACGAACGATAAATACAACGCACCATTCGTGTAAACTTATGAATTTTGACTTTCGAAGTCGCGACACCAAGTAGCTGGCCAGCTCTTGACCTTACACACGCATTTTAATACCTTCAGCTGCCTGAAAGTAGCCAGGACCACGATCTAAAGAGTACGGATATCACTCGCAATATAGCATCCCAGTCAGGAGTTGGATCCGAGTCATAAATCGTGAACATCTGCGTTGTATCATCAACCACGAACAATGCCCAATGGCTTCGCGTACAGATAGGGATGGCAATGTGGGTCGTTATATCCCACGACGTGTTCGTCCATGTTTCATCTTTTGCTTTAGCATATGGGAGCCATAGCTTGAGCCCTTTCGGGTGTGCCTTCCCAGTGATACTACCTCACTCATCGACTTGCTTCTTAAAGTCTGGGGCATGTACCCCACTGTGTGCGTGCATGATTTGCTAGCTATCTGCATGTGGATGATCCCGGATATGGATTCATCGACATGCTACAATAATATATAGACCGTTATTAAAGATATTCAAGTAAGCGCAAAAGCATTTTGCAAATTCATACCTACCATCTCATCGAGCGGAATACCCTCAGTCGCCAGGTTTAGGAGCCATCGAGGGTCGTGTTTTTTGTAGCCGGCCGTCGACTTTCGTATCGAAGACCGAAATAAGCCCTATTTAAAATCTTCTCTTCGACGGTGGGCCAAAATTTGGCTACCTTAAATTGGATATTCACTCGAAAGCCGAAAGGTTTGGAGGTTTCACTGTAGTAGTCGGTGGGCAATCTGTGAACAACGTGAGCTGATATTTCGATGGCTTCTTCGGCCGCTCAGGGGTATTCTCCTTCATGACGCCTTTTCCTTTGCTAGCCACGCGATCAGAAATTGAAGCCTCGGCGTGCGTCTCGACCTGAGGCTCGACTTCCATAGCTTCAGCGTGCGTCTCGACCTCCTGAACCCCGACATCGTAACTGCCCCTCCGCAATGATGGGTCCAGTTCGTCCTCTGTAGCTCTTCGCCTTTCCATTCCCGTTGGACATAATCGACATAACGGGGATGCACCCATTCGGACGGACTGTGACCGTCCCATGCGTCCTGACTCGGACCCTCATACGATTCCATGTACGATCTGGTCCATCTCTCATCGTAATCTATACAAGTAAATTCAAAAATAAGTATATAATATATTTTCCACACTAAGTATAAAATTTACCATAAGAAGGTTCCGCAGGCAGAGTGTGCGATCCACCACCAAACTCGCTCCGATCGTCATATACATCGTAAATAGTAACTAATAAGTCATCTACATTAATAAAAGGCTAAAATGCATATAAACCCCCCGTGGTTTCACCAAAATGCACATAAACCCCCGTGATTTTTCTATTGTACGGTACTACCTCGTGGTTTAACTAATGTTGCACTGTACCTCCTGACAGCAGGTTTTGCCCGAAATTGGATTAAATGCGCTCTTACTGCATGTGGGTTAAGCTTGGACCGTATTATTTATTGTTAAATGACCAAAATAACCCAAAATGTTCACCTTCTTTTCAAATGATAACCCCCGGCCCTCTCTAGAATAAAAACCTCTGCCCGGGGTGTTATCATTTGAAAAAAAGGTGAATGTTGGGGTTATTCTGTTCATTTAACAGTAAATAACATTGTCATTTGAGCGCGTTTAATCGAAATTTCTGGAAAAAACTGCTGCCCTAGGTTATCATTTAAAAAGAAGGTGAATAGTTGGGATTATTCTGGTCACTAGATAAATAATATGGTCCAAGCGTAACCCACCTACAGTAAGAGCGCACGTAATTCAATTTCAGGCAAAACTGCTGCCCCGGGGGTACGGTGCAACATTATTTAAACCACGAGGGAGTATCGTACAATAAAAAAACCACGAGGGTTTATGTGCATTTAGGCGAAACCACGACGGCTTATATGCATTTTAGCCTTAAAAAATAAGTATAAAAAGCTTACATTGAGAAGGTTCGGCAGACGGAGTGCGCGATCCACCAAAAAATCTACTCGCCAGCCCTCTAACGAGTTCCCCAACCCTCTGATGCTTTTGCCCCACGACTACATCTGGCTCCAACAACTGTCATACACATCCCACCTTGGCCGTGACACTTTGATAGATAGGAACGCGAAGCAACGCGATGATTGTCACGGTCGTGAAGGCCTAATGCCCAAGCCGTGACACTTACAAAAATCAATATAAAAGCCCAAATTCGACTCAGAAAAGGGAATAACGATCAGAACTTAACCCTAATCCATCAGAGACGAAAAGAGACGGCAAGAATGGAGAATTCCACTCGTGAAGCACAAGAGATGGATCAAGACGAAATCACGCCGAACTGAACGAGGAACGAAGATTCATGCAGGATACCATCTCAGATCCATTAGTACATCAAGATCATGAGTCTTCCTTCGCTATTTCTGTTTCCTTCGGTGTTTTCCCGTTAGTTATGAGTAGATAAACCCTTATGTGTTTGGGATTAGATGAACGCTAGGTCGAATCATATTTAAGACATATGTTTATCGTGACTCGTATGCTTGACTATTTATCTATCTATGAAATTTTTTCTTCGCTTTAATATGTCTATGTGTTAAGGTGAATGTGTCGAAAATTGGTTAGGGCGACAACTAAACAACGATTAGGCCGTTTGTAGAAGATAGGATTCGAGTATAGAGTGAAAGAAAATACTCGATCCTCGCCGTTAGTAATATCTAAATTTTAGATCCCCGCAAGCGTTTAGGGCGACAACAAATTTGTGAGTGGGTGGGAAATTACTGCGATCTAGTAAAGAATCACATAGGAACGATATTTTGTTGTCTTAGTCGATACTACCTAGCGTGATTCGAATCCCGAGCACATCTTTATCACCTGAAAGTACTCTTAATCTCTCATTGATTTAGGAGTGATCTGTTAGGATAGTTCATAAAAGAATCTGTGCACTTTATTTAGGCTAAATATCATGTCGATAGGTTATTACTAGTAATTAGTCCATTCCTCGTGTTCGATACTCGTTTACTCACTTTACTGCACTACAAACGATAGGTCCACTGCCTATCGCACGTCGGTGATAGTAATTAGGTATACGTTTTATTTATTACTTATCGCACTTGCACATTATGCTAGTACACCACGTGTCGATCAGTGCTTGCCCAATTTTTGGCGTGTAGCGACTGTCTACAGAAAGAGTGATTCCAACTGTTATTTTAAGTAGCTTGATGGCAAACACAAAGATGTGGGAGCCTATTTTAGCGAATTGCCAAAGGAAATGTGGACGAGAGCATATTGCCCTAGATCAAGATACAACATAGTGACGACCAATGGATCTGAGTCTATAAATGCGGCTTTACATAAGGACATAGAAGTTCCACTGATTGGATTGTTGGACTCTGTTCATCGACTAACATCATCATGGTTCAGTAAGAATTGGCGAACTGCGGAAGCTTCAATCACCGTAAATATGACCAGGTTTACACCGAAGGTGGAGTTGATCATACGAGATAATTTTGGCGAGTCGCAAACATTTCATGTGTCGGAAGTCGGGCTTCTAAGATATAACGTGTACGGGCAACATGTGAACGAGGTGATCGATCTACCAACGCACAGTTGCACTTTCATGATGTTTGACATCGATCGTATGCCATATCCACACGCTCTTGCAGCTTGTGGTTACGTCCAATTGCCATTCGTTAGTGCACATTATTACGCGTTGGAGGTGTGGAAGTTAGCTTACGAAGGGACCATACGGCCGATACGAATCGCATTGAAAGTATTATTCACATGTTGCCACCTCTTGTTGGTTCACAACGTGGAAGAACACGGAAAAACAGATTGCCTTTGGTGGGGGAGTTTGGTAGGAGGTATCGTTTTGTGTTTGCGCATATTTATGTTACTTTATGTTACTTTATGTTACAATTGTGTGGGTTATGTTAGGTTGTGTTATGTGCATGTAATTTTGTGTTGTGTTGCGATGTTATGAGCATAGAACCCGCACGTTATGAGCATGATTCAAGCACTCAAAAACAAGGGACCCGCACAATAACATTGGTGCCGGACCCGCGCACTCACATAAGATCCTTATTGGTCACGCACATATACACAGGCAGGGGACCCAAGTGAAATCAGGGGACCAAAATTAGGGTTGGTCGCATTCGCTTATTGAGTCGGACCGCAATTAGGGTTGTCGCAGGCCGAAATTCATTTTCGCTGGCTGGGAAAGTTTTCGGCATGTGAGAGGGGTACGATTTTCGCGGGCCGACTGCTTTTTCGATTTCGTGCACTTACATCGGGTCCTTACTACTCCTGCGCATATACCCAAAGGGGACCCGTACCGCACCGATAACATGCATGCTTATGGACGGGTCCCGTGCGCTTATGTTGGGTCCCTAGAGTATATGAACGAGTCGTCTGCCAATTTAGAGTTGGTCACGTTCTTTTATTAGGTCGTACCGATAATTGAATAATTATTGGTCATAAGTTTTTCTCATACATGTCAGAGCATCGTGCCTATACAGTCTGTACAGCACAGATGACTTGACAGTTGATGAATTTTGTTAATAAGGGAAAATATTAATATTAATAAATTATCAACAACATTAACAATAACATAGTCTTCAACGTAAAAGAAAAAAAATTAATCCATCATGTATTTCGAGTTGACCAAACTGAAAGGTGAAGATAAAAAAAGAACACTCCCAAAAACGTACCTTGTGTTGGTGAATTTGCTAGGATGTAACAATCTTATAAATCGATTGCAATTATTGTGATTTGATCCAATTTATTACGTTTGTGCTATTTAAGGATGACTTAATAATGTAGTAGAGGATAAACAATGTATGAAGACAGACAATTAGTGGCTTGATTCCATGGTTTAGCAAATCAGAAATCGCACATAAACACAGGGGACCCTACGTCAAGGTTCCCGCATGTAAAATAGGGGACCCCATGTTGCATGGTCCCCGCGCTGAGATGTTCGGGTCCCGATTGGTCCGATTGAATTTATGTGTGGGACCCCAGCGAGATCAGGCAAGGTCCGTGCGCATATACACAGGGGACCCGCGCTTTCTTTGCAGGTGACCCGAACGTAAAAGCAGGGGTCCCACATAGTGTGTCATGGTACCGTGCATATTGCATGTGCGCTTATGGCGGGTCCCTAGCATATATCAACGGGTTTGTGCCAATTTAGGGTTGGTCACGTTCGCTTATTGTGCCGTACCAATAATTGAACAAATATTGGGCAAAAGTGTTTTCTCAGTCACATGTCAAATCGCACATCACGTTTCATACGGAGAATTAATATTCAACACAGAAAAAGCATATTCAACACAGAAAATTCAACACAGATGTTTCAACACATAAAATTTATGTTCAACACAGAAAAATTAAATTTAAAACAGAAAATTAATATTCCAAAAATTTATTATCAACACAAAAAAGACAAACAACTCTAAAAAGTGTCCCAATCGTTATTTAAAATAGAAATGGCGAGGTATTTTCGGAAATCCTTCATATGAATTTGTGTCAGGCGGGAGTCGTCGTCCTTCTTCACCATTAGCGATATTGCCGCCCGCAACATTGCCACGCCATCTTCTCCATTGAAAGTCATATCCAACATTATACGTATTACGAAAATACGAACGATAAATACAACGCACCATTCATGTAAACTTGCGAATTTTGTCTTTTGAAGTCGCGACACCATGTAGCTGGCCAGCTCTTGACCTTATACATGCATTTTAATACCTTCAGCTGCATGAAAATTGCCAGGACGGATCTCACTCGCGATATAGCGCGTGTCCCAGTCAGGAGCAGGATCCGAGTCATAAATGAACGTCTGTGCTATTTCATCAACCACGAACAATGCCCAATGGCTTCGCGTACAGATTGGGATGGCAATGTGGGTCGTTATATCCCACGACGTGTTCGTCCATGTTTCATCTTCTCCTTTTGCATATGGGAGCCATAGCCTGAGCCATTTCGGGTGCGCCTTACCAGTGATACTACCCCTCGCTCATCGACTTGCTTCTTAAAGTCTGGGGCAAGTACGCCACTGTGTGCGTGCATGATTTGCTAGCTCTCTGCATGTGGATGATCCCAGATATGGATTCATCGACATGCTACAATAATATATAGACCATTATTAAAGATATTCAAGTAAGCGCAAAAGCATTTAGTAAATTCATACCTACCATCTCATCGAGCAGAATACCCTCAATTGCCAGGTTTAGGAGCCATCGAGGGTCGTGTTTTTTGTAGCCGGCCGTCGACTTTCGTATCGAAGACCGAAATAAGCCCTAAAATTGGCTACCTTAAATTGGATATTCACTCGAAAGCCGAAAGGTTTGGAGGTTTGACTGTAGTGGTCGGTGGGAAATCTGTGAACAGCGTGAGCTGATATGTCGATGGCTTCTTCGGCCGCTCAGGGGTATTCTCCTTCATGAGGCCTTTACCTTTGCCAGCCGCTCGATCAGAAATTGAAGCCTCGGCGTGCGTCTCGACCTGAGGCTCGACCTCCATAGCTTCGGCATGGGTCTAGACCTCCTGAACCCCGACATCGTAACTGCCCCTCCACAATGATGGGTCCACCTCTTTCGTCCTCTGTAGCTGTTCGCCTTTCCATTCCCGTTGGACATAATCGGTATAACGGGGATGCACCCATTCGGACGGACTGTGACCCTCCCATGCGTCCTGACTCGAACCCTCATAAGATTCCATGTACGATCTGGTCGATCTCTCATCGTAATCTATACAAGTAAATTCAAAAATAAGTATATAATATATTTTCCACACTAAGTATAAAATTTACCATAAGAT
Source organism: Craterostigma plantagineum (assembly GCA_027422505.1). Lineage (NCBI taxonomy): Eukaryota > Viridiplantae > Streptophyta > Magnoliopsida > Lamiales > Linderniaceae > Craterostigma > Craterostigma plantagineum. The sequence goes on from JAPQWV010000227.1 coordinate 651,567, forward strand.
GGTTCGGCAGGCGGAGTGTGCGATCCACCACCAAACTCGCTCCGATCGTCATCTACATCGTAAATAGTAACTAATAAGTAATCTACATCAATAAAAGGCCAAAATGCATATAACCCCCTCGTGATTTCGCCGAAATGTACATAAACCCCGTGATTTTTTTATTGTACGGTACTACCTCGTGGTTTAACTAATGTTGCACTGTACCCCCCGGACAGCAGGTTTTGCCCGAAATTGGATTACATGTGCTCTTACTGCATGTGGGTTAAGCTTGGACCGTAATATTTATTGTTAAATTGTTAGGTCTAAATTTATCCAACCAATCGATCTAGACAAGAATCGAATCGATAATCTAAGAAATTGAAAGTTACGTATGAGATTACCACGTTGAAGCTTGAGAGAGAAATGACTTGGAGCTCAAGCAATTGTTAAAGAGCACTCTTTTCGGCTTCAAAATTCTTTCTTTCCGTTTCTAATGTAGAATTTAAATCCTCTAGTTTCTTAAGAATATGAGGTATATCGACAGAAGAAGAATTTTCAGAATGACGATATTGTGCTTCCTTGGTCTTAGAAATCGCAAGAAGAATTTCTAATTGATTAATCTTAGAATAGAGTTTCTCACGTTCTTCTCCTAAGAAAGCATAGTTATTTTGGCAGTGCTCTTCTCAGCTTGACAGGTGTCTAGATTCTTTCTTAACTTAGTATTCTTAGAATTATATTTATCTATTTCGGGTTCTAAACTAGTGACCTTTTTGCTCATACCTTCTAGTCTACATTTAAGAAGACATTTCTCGTCTAGATTCTTAAGTACACATTTATGGTTGTTGTCTAGCCTGTCCTCTAATTCTTTTACTATCGATCTATGCTTCTCTGAGGGAATATACTTAGTCTCGCTAATATTGGTGCTCTTAGATAATTCTTCAATTTTCGCACTAGAGCTCCTAAGCTTATATTCGAGTCTAGTTATTTCCTCCTTAGACTTAGTTAATTCGTCCCCTAACTCTCTTGTACTTTTCCGCTCATTTTTCATGTTAGTATACCTAGTTTGTAAGGATTGTAACATGTTCAACAATGTAGAGTTGGAAATCACCGCATCGTTAGAGGATGTGTTAGTTTCATCTTCGTGAGCCAAAGCCAAGTGCGTCTTTTGTTCCGAATTTGCAGTCTCTTGATTCTTTGAGCGTGACTTGGTCTTTATGGGCTTCTTCGTTAATTCCTTCTCAATTAATCGTAGTTGACGCCCAAACTCCTTCAGTTGTTCATCAATGTCGGAGCTAGTGTCATCAGATCGAGTAAGTGAATAGGTGTCCATTTTGGTTTTTAAAATTTTTATTTATTTATTTTTAAAATTTTGTTGGATATTTTGATCGTGACGTGTTTTGTGGATTTGAAAATTTAATAATGATTAGAATATTTGGCTTTAAATTTCAGTTTCGAAAAGGTTTTGGTTTATAAGATTTGATTTTAAAATTTAAGAGTATACCAAAAGCTTTATATATAATGTGCCAAATGAATGTCGAGAAAGGTCTTTCATTGAATAAATGTTTTTATTATTATTATTATTATATACTAATATTTTTTTAATGTATAAGGCACTGTTCGATCGAAAATTATTTTCGATTAAAAATTTTCGGATAAAATGTTCTTCAAATGAAATTCTCGATGGCACTGTTGTAATATTCAGGATCGAAAACTGATTCTCTAATGGCAATTTGGTAATTAAAACTACTGAGAGAATTTTGAAAGAGTTTTTCGATGGCAATAGAAAATAGTTTTGAATGGTATTAAACTAAAAAGTTTTCGATGCTTTTCAAAGGTATTGATTGTAATATGGCAATGCACGTGATGAGTATATGGTAATGAGAGGATGTGTAATGATGACAAAAATGATTGTTCAATGATTATAAAATGATGGACTTGTGTTTTGTGAGTATTGTAATCACGTGAATGCAATCAATGGAGAGAGAAAAATTTCCGATCGTATTATTTCTATTGGTTTGCTAAGTGCTAAAAATTTTCGATGGAAATAGAAAATGGTATTAAAGTAAAATGTTTTCGATGCTTTTCAAAGGTATTGATTGTAACATGGCAATGCACCTGATGAGTATATGGTAACGAGAGTATGTATAATGATGACAAAAATGATTGTTCAATTATTATAAAATGATGGGACTTGTGTTTTGTGAGTATTGTAGTCACGTGAATGCAATAAATGGAGAGAGAAAAATTTTCGATCGTATTATTTCTATTGGTTTGCTGAGTGTTAAAAATTTTCGATCGTATCATTACAGTTTGCGATCATTAGTTCTAAAGTCAACTACTGTTTTCGATCAAGTCTAGCTCAGTACTATTTTCGATCAGTATATTTCTCGCTCATCAATTTTTCTCGCTCACTTGTTTTCCATCATGTACTCTCAAACAGTAAAATATTGAAAACTATCAGTGAGGCTTACGAACAAAAAATTCGGAATTCAACCCAGAACAATTAATAATGCAGATTAAGCATGAGTTATTGATCGAAAATCATATAATAACAGTTTTAACACAGAATCAAACCAAAAACAGCAAAATATATCAAATTTTTCAGAACTCGGATGAATTTTACGAAGAACATGAAAACACAATTTCTTCACAAATCAGAACGAAGACAACAAATTAGTCTACCAAAGTCCGGGTAATCAATCAAAATCATGAAATTGATAAGAACGAACACTCAATTCAGCGCAATCAAAGCAAAATCAGTCCAATTTTTGAAAAATCAGATTAAGGCGTGAAAAATTTTTTTAAATCAAATCTTCAAAATTCGCCAAAATTTGTGGTTCGATCGAACGAAAACAAGCTCAGATCAATTAAAAACATACAATCGAACCTCAATAACATCAAAACAAGTCGATTAGGAAAAATCAGATTGAAAAATCAGCGACGAACAGTGCCAATTCGCGATGAACAGTAACTCGCGAAAAAAATAATTCAGATTTTCAAATTCGATCCTAATTTTGATTCAAATCCTAACACACTTTGCTGTGATACCAATTGTTAGGTCCAAATTTATCCAACCTAATCGATGTAGACAAAAATCGAATCGATAATCTAAGAAATTGAAAGTTACGTATGAGATTACCACGTTGAAGCTTGAGAGAGAAATGACTTGGAGCTCAAGCAAGGGTTTGGCGCTAAGTTTCTCTCTAAATTTTTTTATTCTTCTATTCGATCTGATTTTCCTTGCTACAACCCACTCCTAATTTTCTTAGGAGTTCACTTATATATACCACCTCGTGGTATATTTACACAAGTAGTCCTATACAATGACTAATTACAATTCAGTCCAAGACTACTAATTTGCATAGCAAGACACGATAACTATATTAATTGAATACAATAAAATAGTTCCAACATAAATGACCAAAATAACCCCAAATGTTCACCTTCTTGTCAAATGGTAACCCCCGACCCTCTCTACAATAAAAAGCGCTGCCCGGGGTGTTATCATTTGAAAAAAAGGTGAATAGTTGGGGTTATTCTGTTCATTTAACAGTAAATAACATGGTCATTTGAGCGCGTGTAGTCCAAATTTCTGGAAAAAACTGCTGCCCTGGGTTATCATTTAAAAGAAGGTGAATAGTTGGGGTTATTTTGGTCATTACAAAAATAATATGGTCAAAGCTTAACCCACCTGCAGTAAGAGAGCATGTAATCCAATTTCGGGCAAAAACTGCTGCCCGGGGGGTACGGTGCAACATCATTTAAACCGCGAGGGAGTATCGTACAATAAAAAAAAACCACGAGGGTGTATGTGCATTTCGGCAAAACCACGACGGGTTATATGCATTTTAGCCTTAAAAAATAAGTATAACTTACATTGAGAAGGTTCGGCAGGCGGAGTGTGCGATCCACCAAAAAATCTACTCGCCAGCCTTCTCCCCAACCCTTTGATGCATTTTCCCCACGACTACATCTGGCTCCAACAGCTATCGTACATATCCCACCTTCTGTCATTCGTCTCCCAGCGTCGAGCCTCTTTGTTTTGGAGCTGCGAGAGGGCGGTTGGTCGATTCGTCCAAACATGTCGTGAAGTTTTGGTCCACACGACTCGCATATTCCTCGAAGTGTGCCTCCGAAGCCTCTCCATAAGCACGTGATGTTCCCGGCGGTTCATGAAACCCGTACTCTGATGGAGGTTCGTGGATGTCGTCGTGAGGCATCATCCTATCTTCGTTACGGTGGCCTGTACTCGAGATCTGGGGGATGGCATGCGCGCCAAAGTTTGTTGGATCGCATCGCGCTCGTGGCGATCTTCTTCCGTCCCACGACGGGAACACCTAACATCCACTCCTTGCTGGAGTAGGCTCGTAACACAGTCGAATAGTTCATGTGCTGCCCGACGTCAAAGACGTTGTCCCGAAAGTACTCTGCCTCCAACTCGTCCACTGACGGCACTAACAACCCTCGTACAGGGCATACGTGGGCGGCAGCTGCGACCGCCCCAGCTTCGGCATCCCTTGCGACTCCAATCGTTCGTCACCCACCTCAACATGCGTGGTGTAAAATCTTATTCTCTGTGCGCCGCAATGAATATGCAATGCCCGATATACACTCGTATGCTAGTATCCGAATACAAATAACAAAAATAATATTAGCAATTATTTATAAATTAAATAAAGATAATCTTAATTAGAAAATCACCTGAAGTGGTTGTCTGAACCCTATCAGCCAATGTTTTGTACCATCCCTCCTCTCCCGTAGATTTTCTTTTACGGACCGAATGACCTCCCTGAACGCCAAGGTGCCCCAAGGATATTGGGAGAAAGCCACCTCATTTTCGACAAGATATAGGACCCATGAGCCGATGATGATATCCTTCTTCGAGTGGCTAGGCATCAAGACCGCGGCGGTGAAGTAGACGTTTGCCAGCGTCAACTTGTCATTGTCCCCGCGTTCCTCGTAGCCGGCCAACTCCTCCAAGCGACATTCACGTGCGACATGTGGTGTAGTAACCGGGTCCCCGTAGGCCAATTAGCCAATAAATTTTCACACATATTTTATGTTTATGAGGCTGAAAATTCCGCATATTAATAATATGCTTATGTGACTACATGCACTTCGTGGAAGAATTACGTGCTTATGCGATTTTGTGAATTTTTCCGCATTAAATATGTGCTTACGTGATTGTATGCATTTCGTGTAGCTAATTGTGTGCCTAGATAATGTCTAACCTACTACGAAATCCTCAAAAACTTAGAACAAGGACTTGGAAATAACTCGTATAAACTATAATTTTAGGAGAATTTCGTGATAGCAGTAACCATAAGAAATTAAGAAATTTGAATCATACAAATATAAAATATATAATAGTGGGAATGACAGGATTTGGACTAAAATTGTTATTGGGCCAAATTTAAATTCAAACTTAAGCCCAAAATCCATACAAATAATTTGGGGAACAAAGTTCCTTAAATTAAGGGAACTCACGTCTTGAGTCCCCTCACCCATACCTTTGATAAATATCTACGCACAACCTTTTAATTTTATAAACTCATTTAGTATTACACCATAGAAGGTTTAAGTGAAAGAAAAAGAGAGATATTTACTTTCTCACACTAAGAACGAAGGTTAGAGAGAAGGGGGAGAATTCGAACTTAGCTTTGGAGAAAGGTATAAAATCATTGCCTTGTTCTTACATTTTGCTTATGATTTTAAGTTCTGAAGTTCGAATCTAGCATATTTAGGATATTGAACACTTAAAATCCGCCCAAGCTCGTATTTTACTAAGTTCGAATTTTAGGGTTTGAATGTTCATATGATATTCATAAAGTTCTTGAGAAAGAGAGAGTTAGATCGAGGTTTTTATGGTTCGCGAGTCAAAAAGGTGTTTTGGATGTTTGGGGTCGTGAAGTGTGGGGTTCACGAACCCTAGTTTGCAGTGTGGGAGTGTTAGGCTTCGCGAAACACATGTAGGTATTGAAGTCACGAACTCTAAGCGATTAAGTGTTCGGACTCGCAAACATGTACTTCACAAATTATGAAGATCACGAATTGGAATAAAGGCTTAAGGAGTTCACGAAGTAGAAGCTGGACTTCGTGAGGTGGAAACTTGGCGAACTACACTTGGTGCAACGAACTTCACGAACTCGCCAGAACTTCACTTTGCAAATTAGGAGGGGAAGGACGACTTCGCGAATGGAACAAGCTTGGCAAACTACATAAAGTCACTAATGCATGAGAGGAACACTTGGCGAACCCTAGCTGCTTGGTGAATTACATGAGAGTTCGCGAAGTATGAGAAGCTAAATGTCACGAATCAACAATGAGATCAAGTTCGCGAATGGGGAGGTTCACGTGTCGCGATCACTTCGTGAACCATAAATCAAGGACACTCCACGAATTTGGTAGCCACGAGAGGTTCGCTAACTCAGAAGAGGCGATGGACTTCGCGAATTAGGGCCTTTCGCAGGCTAAGACAGATTCGAGAACCAAGAGAGAGCAAGTGAACTTCACGAACTCTAAGAAGTTCACAAGCTTGTGGAACTTCCCGAGCTAGGCAAGCTTGGCTAATTAGGGTTTCACAATTTGAGCATGTCACGAATTATAAGCCTCTCAAATACGTGAGTTCGCAAAGTAAAGTGCGATGCTAGACTTCGCGAATTAGGAGAAGCATAGGACCAATTCGCGAAGTGGGAAAGACGATAAACTTCGCGAAGTGTGAGTGAACTTGGCGAAGTGTGTGTGGATACGGTATGACTTCGCGAAGTTGTGTTAAACCTTGAGTAAGTAGATCACGAAACCTAAGTACTTCACGAATTCCATGCAAGTCATGAACCAAAGAGAGGTCTAAGTAATTCGTGAATTAAAGTAGCTCGCGAAGTACATCATTTAACGAAGTAAGAATAGAAGCTGAACTTTGCACAACTTGTTAGAGTGTCACAAAATTGGATAACTCACAAACTAAGGGGCATTTCCCGAATCATGCAACAAAGTTCACGAACGAGAGGTTTGCGAATCCCGTGTTATGGCCTAAGAAGTTCGCGAACTCGTTGAGAGTGGTAAAATTCGCAATGTGGGATTTTCCCGAGCAACACAAGCTTCAAGAATAGTGTAATGATAGGTACGATTTGCGAATTAGGGCAAGTTTGGCAAGTTAATAAGCACTTCACAAATAGTAGGAACTTAGGTTAAATGGCGAAGACAGTTCCCGAACCATACGAAGTTAGTGTACTTTAAAGATAGCAAAGTAAGTACATGTAAGGTCTTTTACGAATCCTACAGACTTAAGTTATTTCACTAATTAGGGATAGTTCACATGTCTCAAGCCTAAACTAGTTCACGGGTCAACTTAGCAAAATTATTTTAAGTAGTTAGCTGTTTAATACAAGTCGACAATTAACATTTCAATACTTAGGAAATTAAGAACTTAGATGATCAAATAATTTAGATAGTAGACTGACGTAATAATTTTATGGTTAAGGTTGAGGCTCAGGAATTTTATCAAATCAATATAGGCTAATCTACAGACGACAGGTAAGTGGAAACTTCACTTCAACTACAACACATACCTCTATGTGCCCGAATTATGTGACTACGTGCGTTTTATGAAAAGAATGTGAGATTTATGTGACATGATTTAATTGTCACTCATGATGACATGTGATTGTGTGCGTGTATGTTTAAATAAAGGTTCGTTCGAGTACGTCAAGTAATAATTAAAACGAATATATTATAACTAGAATCACGCGCGATAGGCAGTGTACCTATCGTTTGTAATATAGCTATAGGGAATATCCGAGTATCGAACACGAGGAATAAAATGAATACTAGTATTAACCTATCGACTCGATATTTAGCTTAAATAAAATAGCACGATTTGTTTATACTACGAACTAATTTAACAGAGAAACTTAAAGGATTGGAAGAATAAGGAAGTACAACTAGAAATAATACGATTGACTTAAGATGACAAATATGTATTCGGGGTTCGAATCCCGCTGGGTGCTGTCGGCTAAGGCTACGGATTATCGTTCATACATGATTGACTAAATCGCGGTAACTTTCTACCCACTCACGAGTTTGCTGTCGCCCTAAACGTTCGTAGGAATCTAAGATCATTAATTACCAAACGGCGAGGATCGAATATTTGCTGTCGCCCTATACTCGAATCCTAACGTCTATGAACGGCCTAATCGTTATTTAGTTGTCGCCCTAAACGATGTACCACACGTTCATATCAACACATAGACATATTGAGACAAAGAAGCAATATCATAGAACGATAAACAGTCGAATATACGTGTTCACGATTATCCTACGCCTTAACTACGACATAATCCAACGACATAATCCAACCTTCATCTACTCCCGAACACACAAGAGGATTAGCTACTCATATTGGACGTCACAACAACGAGATTCAAAGGAAATGAGGATAGAGAACTCATAAAACCTTCCCTAGGAAGTGAATATGGCGTTTCTGAGGTGGAGCTCTCGTTCCTCGATCGACCAGGCGTGGCTTCGTTGTTGGATCATCCCTTGAGCTTCTTCGAATCACGGGGCTACTTCTAGTGTTCTTCCTCCTCTCCTTTTCTCTAAGTTTTCGTCCCTATGAAGTTCTGTTTGAGTTCTGAGAAGAACTCCCCTTTTATGCTTTGAATTTGGGCCAAAACCCTGAAATTTAGCACGTTCACGGCCTCTTAACGGGCCTTCACGGCCGTGCATACAAAATTAGGCTGACTTTTCGTCTTTCGTAAACCCTTCACGGCTTCTTGCACAACGAGTCACGACCATGACAGCGGCTTAAACCCTAAATCTCGACTTTCGGTTACAGGTCACGGCCACTGGCAACAACATTCACGGCCGTGAATCGTTGGCCTTTTCCCTCGTTGAGCTTTCCGCCATGATTCACGGCTTCTCGCATGAGAAGTCACGGCCGTGACTGAGGGCAGTGCAAATATGCAACGCTTCTGTCGGGTCTCACGGCCTCATTTACGGTCGTGGACAAGTTGATTCGTTTCTGCCTCGATTCACGGCCGTGAACCCTGAGGTTATGCCATTTGAGCTTGCTGCCGTCGTTCACGGCCTATTGCAAGGGCGTTCACGGCCGTGAACCCTTCCTGGAAGCTTCATACTTGGCCATTTTGCGTCGTTTTTCGCCTCGTTTTCGTTCCTTTTCACTCGATAACCGTTCGAAGGTCCTACAATATTTAAATAGGTGTAAATAGAGGCATGAAATGCAAGGAATGACCAAAAATACTCTATTATAACCCAATAAATACAACAATAAACCTATTAAAATACGTTTATCAACATGATATGCATGTTCATATGATTCACGACATGATAACGTGCATGCACGCCTAGTGAAAGGTCAGAGCAAGAGAGTGCGCATGAGTCAAGATCGCCTGCGAGCGATGAATATAAGCCGATATGGGCATTTGTTGTCGACTCACTATCGAGTCACGGCTCTCCTATGCTACCATGGCGGCATTGATCCACCATCGACTATAGGAATATTGGGCTGATGCCCTCACTGCGGGAGGTGCTGTAGGAATATTCCCTCGAATGCTATACGAGGATAAGATTGTATAGGGCATTGGGTTATTTAGCATTCGACCTTTTGTGTAATAAGACATTTTAGAGTGTATAATGGAAGTAATTGTTCGTTTATTGGATATAAGAGTTCTTTACTTAGCATCCGGTAAAGCAATAAATGAACAAATCCAAATGTGTGAGTTGAGTCACTGTTCTCGATGGGCATGAGAGAGGAAGGCACCAATGGACTCTTAACCTCGAAAATTAAAGTCCGTAAGCCTGAGGTTCCAGTTGGGTACTGGATAACTGATCACGGCTTATTTGTCGACGATCTATCATGTGCAGATATCCCGCTTGGAAGTGGAGGCCGTGACTTGTAATACGAATCGAATCAAGGGATTGAATCGGTTCGTGGACACTAACTCACGGGTTGTACGGTCGAACATGGCTTATTACTCAAGGAGTGTCAATGATGACCGATGACAACGCTATAGTAGTCTACGTGAACCTTAGACCGAAAGGGGCTTTGACGGAGTTGACGTCGAAGTCTCGACTGTCACTGGTTCCCCTCGACCCGATTTGCTGTTGCATGGGTCAGCGAGTGATGGGTCTTGATAACGATTTGTGATTGCCAGGCTTAGATCGCCGAGTACGGATTCACAGTCTCGCAAGTAATCGAGATAAGTGTCATATGAGGACGGCGACGGAAAATTACGAAGTCCTTGGCCAAGGTATTCACCTAAATCATGTTAGACATGGAGGGTAGTTTGGTAATTTGCCTTGTCTCCAATTTATAATAGAATCAAGTTTAGTGAGTTTGACATAGACCATGGCTCTCACTCGATTGGGACACAGCTGAAGGGTTTATACGTAGCTGTTGTTCCCTATTCTATCCAAACAATCTAACAAAGAACGATTTAACCACGATTTAATGATGGATAATGCGATTCAACGTGGGGTGCGTGTGTGCATTTGAAGGTTATGGCTTCACAAAAATGCTCTCTCTGTCAGGTCCTCGTTTGTCAACACAATCAATCCTAGGCATGAATTCTAAGGAAATCGATTAGAATTATTGAATTAAGAATTTCGATCGAAAACCTTCACTTGAAGAACACGAGAGAGAATTCCTTTAGTGTGAGAAAGTTTTGCTGTTTCTCTCTCTAGAATTGAATTCGGCAGCCTTTCGGATTGATTCTCTAATTTTCTGTATTAAGCTCAATGTGTGTACACTACTATTTATACCAAACAAACTTGGTATAAATATCAAACTGGTCCTAATCTAAGGACTACTATACATAAAACCCCTAATTACAAGGACAACTAACGAAATCAATCACAATAAAATTGATACTCTACAATCTCCCCCTTTGTGCTTGATTGCCCTTCCGCTCCATTTGTCCTCGTTTGGCATAGTACGACCTGCGCAAGCCCAGCGCATGCTCATAATTTCTGAGTGTTTCCATCAGCTTCAGGCGCTCCTCGATGTCATCTAGCAATTCCATCAGGAGCGGCTGTTCTCTCACGAACCGATGTATTCTCAGCATCATCTCTCGGTTGATTTCTTCCAACCTTTGCTCTATATTCCTCCCGATGACCTTGAGCATTTCATCGCAAAACTTATGGATCTCCGTCTTCAGCATCAACCTAGTCTTCTTGGTGATTGGATTGTGGTAGGTGATGCCTAGGACTGAGCTGATGTGCACATGATTGCTTGGAAGCCCTTCGATCTCAGGTCCTTTATTGAGCGGTGCGGTCATATTGACCTTCTTCATGTTGCTCTCCAGAGCCATCTGAAGTTCATGTGCAGCGAATTACTTGACTTGGCGTATCATGAATCGGTAGAGACCCTCGAGACCTTCTTTTTTGACGAAGCCTTGAGGACCTTTGTACTTCTCCATGTACAGCTGATAGAGGTTGTATACCTCGTCGCCAGGGAGGTACGGTAGATCGCTCTCGTTTAATTCCTCTCGAGTTCTGTCCACCCGCTCGATAATGTAGGTTGGGGTTGGAAGACCTCCTTTGGCACAGTAGACGCTGAGAAGCTGGCAGATAGAAGATAGACTCTGATAATGATTCCCTACTTGCGCTTTAGTCATCTTCATCCTTACATCAGGTCCAAGTCGAGTCAGCATCCAGATGTAGGTCATCCTCTTCTGCTGATCCCAGTGAGAGATCCCTCTTAGCTCAAGCTCGTTCAGCTTCTTGACCCTGTCTGGTGACCTCCAGATGTGTTCACGAACTTCTTCAAGGAAGGGGATTTCGATTCTGATGTTCTCCCATGGCGTGCCGATCCGAACGGTCCCTGGCATTTGTCTTGTGGGGAAAACCGCTCGTTGCGCGATCAACTCGGGTAGCCTTGGGATATCTTGCTGGTAATCTTCACTTTCCTGAAGTTCTTCATCTTCTATGAGCACGAGGTCTATTGAGGCTTGTTGTAGGAAGTCTCGAGCGTCCTGAAGCTGTTGTCTTTGATGTTCATCGGGCATGGAATGGGTCATCCATTGTCCTTCGAATATGTATTTGTCTAGGACCTCGTGTGGGTTGATGCCATGTCCTCGTCCCGGTTGGTCTGGAGCAGTTGAGGGAGTTGACTGAGTCTGCGCTAGGCCGACAAGCATGGCAGCACTTGCTTGTTCTTCCGGAAGCAAGGGGCTTCAGGAGGTTGGTGGTGTGGCGGAGGTGACCTTATTTGAATGGTTGGTGGGTCGATGTGGGTTTGGGTTTGGGGTTGAGTGGTGCGGCGCATGGTGGTGGTTGTTTGGGTAGTGGGTTGTGAGGTTCCAGCGACTCCTTTACTTGTCTGGGTTGCGCCAGGGTTCTGTCTCTGACCCATTGTGATTATCCTTGGCCTCTCCCCCTCAGGACGGCCCTGATCGTATGGGTCGTCATGTCGGCATTTAGAGTGGGTGCCTTGGCCGTGGCATGTTTCGGATGGGTCAGGACGATCAATGAGACGGCGGAAGAGATCTTCTTCTTCTAGCATTCGTGTGGTCAATTCCAACAGACTGGCGACCAGATGAGTGGAGTTCGCTAATGGGTACTGTGGCAGGATTTATAAGGTTGTGGGTGAGATGGGTGTTGGGATTTGTGAGGATAGTATGGGTTGAGTGGGTGTGAGGATGGGTTGTGACGAAGACGGCTCCGAGACGGGTGCTTTCCCATGATCTTGGCGGGACGTCTCGATGGCATTGCGCACGCTCTCCATAATTTTGTCTTCAAAATTCTTCATTCTTCACCGCGTTAGCGAGAGCGGCCTGAAGAATGTCTTCAGTCACGTACGGAGCGGACACCACCGTTGTGGATGGTCCAGGACGACTAATGTCGCCTGTTATCAACCCTTGAGCTAACACCGGCTCCTCAAGTTGGCTCGCAGTCCCTTGAGGTTGTGACTGTTGGAGACTTCCACCCAATCATTGAGTCGAATCTTGAAGATTCTCCTCTATGTGTGTTGTGACAGGTCCAGTGGGAACCTGTGTATCAGACACCGGAGCTTCCGGTCCTGCCGTGACGTGCTGCGGCTCAAGATTGAGAGAATGGGGGTCCGCAACACTAGTCGGCGTTGTGTCTGATGGTTCGGTGATGGTTTCGAAGAGGGACTCGAATGATTCGCTCAATCGTCTCGGAGTCCTTCTAGTCAACTGAATCTCCTCATCTGACTCCGTGTCTGATGGGGTAGCCGTGTGAGGTGAGAGTCCTCGTTCTACATCCTCACTGGCTGGTTCCATCACCGGAGGCTCGATAGGTTGTATTGTTCAAATTAGAGCCTTTGTTTCTAGCGTAGTAGCCAACAGTGGCGTGATGTGCCCCGTTTCTGCCTCGAGCGATGCTCCATGAGATAGTACCTCCTCAATAGGTACTTCGAGCATGCTGACATGAATGGGCACTTCAGCACCAAGTGATACTTGTGGATCTTCGAGTTCCAACTCTTGAGCCACGGCATCATCAGCGTGGACTCAACATCTGGCATTGTTTCCTCATGAGTTGGTGGCTCCATCTCTAGTTCCTGAGCCACTTCATCATTCATCATGTCTTCAGGACTAGGATGTTGTTGTGGATGTGGAGGGCTGATGTTGAAGTCTGTCGGGGGCCCTCTAATCATACGCTCAGTCAAATGATGCTCCCGACAGTATCTCTGATATTCATCTCCCGTGGGGTCGGGAGACGTAGCAGGTCGAGCGGAATGGCCATCGATGGCTGACCTATTCGGGTGGGCCCGATTAATCGACGCCGGCCCCCGAACAGCGCAACGTGGCTATAGCGGAAGCGCGGTTTGTACCGAGCGGCGTAGGGTGGCAAATTTTGATTTCTAATATCTAAATTCAACCTTACGCCTCCCGAGGGTCTGAGATGCTGCCCTAAGCCTCGGAAGATCGCGATTAATTCGAATTATCAAAATTCGAATTTATTTCCTATTTATTCGAATTAATAATTTAGATCCAAATTAATCGAACCAAGCGGCAACCAGAAGTTTTTCGATTATTTGGAGGCCGAAATGATTTTTCATCAATACCAAACTTTCCAGAATAATTCTACACTTCCTAACGTTCGCAACGATAGGTCTTTCGAATTATTCCGACATCGTTTGATATTTTTCTCAAAATCAAATCTGTGGTTCGAAATTATTAATTCGAGTAAAACGGCAGTCTGCGGTCTTTTAACTATTTGACGACCGAAACGATTTTCGATCGATACCAAATTTTCCAGAATAATTCTACACTTCCCGTCTTTTCTAACGAGGGGTCTCTCAAATTATTCCGATACAGTTTGGTATTTTTGTAAATCAAATCTTTAAGGTTCGAGGTATACCTTCGGTGAACGAGATTTCTTCTGTCGTTGCCTCGGATGGACGTGGCTGCACCTTGTCGGAATCCCGGGGCCTCCGGGCTAGATCGTCACGCCGGTATGACCTTGAATAAACCTCCGAAACTGTTCCTGATGGCTAGCACAGTTCGGTTCGGGCGTTAGGACTCGTCAAACGAATCTGTGGCTTGTTGTACGTGGGTTAAGGAATTCTTTTAACTCTTTTTCCTCTCTTGTTATACTTAGGGAAAAAAAAACCAAAGTTCCTCTCCCATGTAGAAACTCACGTTGCCCTCTTATTATACACGTTTAATTATTTTTTTTATTTTTAATTATTATTTTTTTAATGGAACAAAACCACATGTCTGTCAAGGTGAGTCATTAAGCTAGATTAATCTAGCATCACACGTTAGCACTTAGTATTATATATATATATATATTTATATATACTTTATTTACTAAGTGATAATTTCATTTCGGCCCCTGAAATTTCTAAATTCTCAATTTAGTCCATCTTTTAAATAATAAAAATAACTAAATCGAATCTAATTATTTTAATTATAATTGAGACTCACTTAATTAATTAATTAAGCACTTAAGACAATCTCAAGTCCTAATTATTTCCGTGACTGTCACTGGAATTTAACTAAGTCGTCGACACCTCGTATCAACTTTGCCACTACCTCAACGAATCTCATTCGTTAGGTTCCACAGAACAGCCCGCCGTTTTCGTTCAAGTTCATTACCATTTTTAAGCGCGACACTCTAGTTCCGTCTCAACTGGCATGGGAGGAATCCACGAGTCCCAGTATTCGCCTAGCCAATCCAAAGGTACCAGACAGATCCCAGTTGAGAACGAATTTTGATCTAATCGAAATTCAGGCGAACCGACTATAGTGTATACATTTAAATACTTCTTACGCCTTTCACTTGCGTCCCGGTTAGGTGAGAGCCATGTAAATGTCAAACTCACTAACCTAACACTATGTTATAATCGAGACCGAACCGATTATTTAAACTCCGCTCTGTATCTAATACAAGCAAGTTTTCCAAGCTTCGGCCGAAGGCTTTATAATCGTCGCTCTCCGATTACCTCATAGGACATTAACCTATACGAATATAGGCAGTGAATCCCGATAGCAGTCAAAGCCCGATAATCACCTCCGTAAAGTCGGTTGCGTTTCGTCGCTCACCCGTGTCTCATTTATGAACACTTGCGAGCCTAGCCAACTAGCGACAAACGAAATCGCGAAAGCAAATCCGTCAATGACCCTATCGGTCTGAGGTTGCTATAGTCATTCGTTCAATCATTGGCAACATCCTAGCCATGTGATTGAGACGAATACGAGCCGAATGTCCAAATACGCAATCTCTCTGATCACCAATATCTCCATCACGACCCACAACCTCTCAGGTAATCGGTGACACTACCGATACTATGTGGTCGTCAATGGATAAGTCATATTCGGTTATCTAGTCACCCACCTAGAATCCTTAGACTTACGGACTTTTTATTTAATGTTGAGATTAAGGACCGTCCGGTGTCTCCTCTCTCGTCCAACGAGAATCAGACGTCCAACTCAAACATTTGGGTGTTATTTATTTATCGCACTACCGGATGCCAAGTAGACTTTAAATTCGGTAAATAAATAATAATGCCTTTATTATAATGAAAATATATATACATTAATTTATTTGACGGTATATTCAATAAACCTGTCTTACAACCTATAGATCATCGTGTGCCCTATACTATTCCTAGTCCTCGTATGGCATTCTGAGGGCACACTCCCTAACAGCCTTCCACTTGCACTCGAATGCCATGCGATGCACCTAATGCCAGTCGCAATGGTATCGTAGCCCCATCTCGTCCAGATGCTGTTCCATTACTGCTTGGGACAAGGGCTTCGTGAGCGGGTCCGCCACGTTTTCTGCGGTGGAGATTTTCTGCACGGCGACCATCCCGTTTTCAACGAACTCACGTAATACGTGATATTTTCTCTCAACATGTTTAGACTTTCTATGAGATCGTGGTTCCTTTGCTTGTGCGACTGCACCGCTATTATCACATCAAAGTGTAAGCGGTCTGTCAGCAACTGGTACCACAGTAAGTTCCTCCAAGAACTTTTTCATCCAAACAGCTTCTTTAGCTGCCTCTGAGGCTGCTATGTATTCTGCCTCGCACGTGGAATCGACAGTTGTGCTTTGCTTGGAGCTTCTCCAAGACACTGCCTTACCGTTGAGCACGAATACAAAACTTGAAGTCGATTTTCGGTCATCCACGTCCGACTGGAAGTCCGAATCGGTATAACCAACTACTTCTAGTCCCGCTCCTCCATAAACCAGCGTTAAGTCTTTAGTCCGTCTAAGGTATTAAGATATTCTTAACAGCTGTCCAATGTTCTTCCCCTGGGTTTGCCTGAAACCGACTGACCACGCTCACAGCGTAGGCAATGTCCGGTCGTGTACACAACATCGCGTACATCAGACTACCCACTGCAGACGCATACGGTATCCCACTCATCCGTCGTCTGTCTTCCTCACTTTGAGGTGACATTGACTTTGACAAATGGATCCCATGTCGCATTGGTAAGAACCCTCTCTTAGAGTCATCCATTCTGAATTTCTTCAGGATTTTCTCTAAGTAAAGGGCCTGAGATAAGCCGATCGGATGGTTCGTTCGATCCCTGAACAAGCGAATACCTAGTATATACGTCGCTTCTCCCAGGTCTTTCATGGAGAATTCGGTTGAAAGCCATGCTTTCACTGATGAGAGCATCCCAATGTCGTTTCCTATCAAAAGGATATCATCCACGTACAATACAAGGAACGACACCATACTCCCACTGCTCTTTCTGTAGACACATGGCTCATCTACGTTTTTCATGAATCCAAAGTTCACTGCTTCATCAAAACGTAGATTCCAGCTGCGAGAGGCCTGTTTCAGTCCGTAAATTGACCGATTCAGTATGCACACTTTGTGAGCATCTGTATGCGACTCAAAACCTTTTGGCTGCTCCATATAGATCTTCTCCTTGAGGAATCCATTAAGGAACGCCGTTTTAACGTCCATTTTCCAAATCTCATAATCATAGTGCGCAGCTATCGCGAGCATTATCCGAATGGACTTGATCATGGCTACAGATGAGAAAGTTTCCTCATAGTCAACTCCCTCTTTTTGGTTATAGCCCTTGGCAACCAACCTGGTCTTGTACGTCTCAACTTGTCCGTCAGATCCAATCTTTCTCTTGTAAATCCATTTACAGCCGATTGGTCTAAAACCACTCGGTAGGTCTACAAGAGTCCAAACTTTGTTGGAGTACATTGAGTCCATCTCAGCTTGCATAGCCTCAATCCATCTCGTTGAGTCAACATCGGATATAGCTTGATCGAAAGTAGCGGGATCTTCTCTTAGAAGTCCCCTAGTCGCAATATAACCTTGTTCGACATGTGACATGCCATACCGCTGTGGTTGGCGAGGCACCCTTTCAGATCGTCGCATGACTGGTTCGCTCGGACCATCCGAAACCTGTGTTGGCATTTCGGTCGACTGCTCCTCGAGAGTGACCTCACGGCCAATGCCAAAATCTCGAATGAACTCTTCCTCGAGATAATGTGCATGTAGGCCAACAACGATCCTTTGATCATCGTGAAAATAGAATAGGTACCCCATAGAGTCTTCGGGGTAACCTATGAAACGTCATTTTATAGATCTAGACTCCAATTTGTCTGTTTTCAGCTTTTTCACATAGGCGGGGCAACCCCAAATCCTAATATGTGATAAGCTGGGTAAACGACCTGTCCATATCTTATACGGAATACCGTTAACAGACTTCGAGGGACACCGATTAATTGTATACGCTGCTGTCAAAAGCGCGTATCCCCACAATGACATTGGTAAATCTGTATAGCTTAACATGGAACGAACCATATCTAATAAAGTTCGGTTTTTACGCTCGGCCATGCCATTCAATTGTGGCGTACCGGGCGGAGTCATCTGTGATATTATACCATTCTCCTTTAAGAACTGGTCAAACTCGACGCTCATGTACTCGCCACCTCGATCCGATCGAATGACTTTAATGACTTTCGAAGTTTGGTTTTCCACCAACGCCTTATACTCCTTCAACCTTTCAAGAGCATCAGCTTTATACCTCATCAGATACACTAGTCCGTAACGACTGTGATCATCCGTAAAGGTAATAAAATAGTGGAAGTCACCTCGATCTTTCACATTGAATGGCCCGCAAACGTCCGTGTGAATTAAACCGAGAATTTCTGTGGCTCTATTAAAGTCCCGGTAAAGGGTGATCGGGTCATTTTACCTTTGAGGCATGACTAACAAGTCGGATAGGATCTGATCCCAACGGTGTCAATATCCCGTTTTCTCCAACTCGTGGATCTTACGTTCTCCAGTATGACCTAATCGAAGATGCCACAAGTATCTCGCATTTATTCCCGACTTTCGTTTATTTGTGACAGTATTCACAGATATATCGTCCTGGGTATTTAAATAGTACAAACCATTTATTAGTGTTGCGCTGCCAACATTTTTATTTCTATACATAATGTGGCATGTATTATTATTAAAACTAAATACATAACCATTCCTGCTCAAAACAGGAACGGAGACGATGTTCTTAAATCCCCTCGGGAGTACAAGACAATCGTACAAACGCAACACATGCCCAGAAGATAATACAAGAGATCTTGATCCGACGTGGCTTGCCGAGATACTATCCCCGCTTCCCACTCTGACCTCGATCTCACGCTCCCCAAGCGCTCTACTTGGTCCTAGACCCTGTCTGGAAACACAAATGTGAGTACTAGCCCCCGAATCCAATATCCAGGAAGTAAAGTATATAGATGAAGAACAAACTGTTTCTAAAACATTAAGTTCCATACCTGACGCAGCCTGCTCACCCTTGAGCTTCGGACAGTCCCGCTTCCAGTGGCCCAGCACACCGCAATGCAGACACCTATCCCTCGGCTTTACACCGGTTTGCTTCAATTTCCCAGAAGATAATTTCTTCTTGGAAACCTTCCCTGTCGGCTTGAGCTTGTTGCCCTTCTTCTTTTTGCCTTTCTGGGGCTTTGAAGAAGTGGCGACAAGTGCAGTCTGCTTTGCCCTCTTCATCTGACCTTGCGCCGTTGCTAACTGATTCATCAGATCAGGAAGCAATAGCGTCATGCCGTTCAGATGGTAGTTCACAATGAACACATTGAAGGACGGAGGCAGGGACTGCAAGATGAGATCATTTTGTAATTCCCGATCAAATCGAAAATTGAGAGTTTCCAACCTCTCGATCATGGTGATCATGTTCATAACATGCTCGCCAACATTCTCACCCTCAGACATCCTCGATCGGAAGAGCTGCGACGAAGTCGCATAGCGAGCTGTCCTAGACGTCTCACCGTAAAGCTCTTTCAAATGTTGAACCATCACCCGAGCATCAGCCATACTTTTGTGGCTACGCTGCAGTGCGTTACTCATCGATCCGAGGACATGAGCTTTTACGAGCTTCTCGTCACGCAGTCGCTTGTCATAAGCGGCACGAGCCTGCTCGGATGCCCGTGCCCCTGGGGCCGGTGGCATTTCGGAGTCAAGGATATAAACTAGGTTCTCAATCTCAAGGAAAATCCTTAAGTTGCGAAGCCAGTCATAATAGTTTGGCCCAGTCAACCTATTCTTCTTGAGCAGTACATTTAAAGCGGTCGACATAATTTCACAAAGAGAGAAAATGCTGCAGAAAAATAAAAGGCATATTAAGTCGATTGTATAGGTTATCAAACGCGAACAAAGACTTATTATTCCGTTTGACTCCCACTATCCTTTCATAAACTCCATTCTCCCTACGGATGTTTTGGAAGTTTCGTTGATAACTTCGATAGTGGAGTTGATGTCCTCGTGGACGGGTGCAAACCTCAATGTTGGTCCCGAATGCACCAAACAAGGAATCAAAGAGGCTTAGATGGGATGAAAAGGGAGATTTCTCACCTTGTAGTGTGTGTAGTGTGTGAAAACTAGGGTTAGCCTTTTGATCTTTGATTAGCTTTCAAATGGTGTTGGTAATACCTTATATACCACATTAACCCTAGGTATATTAAGGCCCAAACACCAAAAATTAAATAATTACATTCTAGTTCAAAGCCCAAGTTAAGAGAAGAATTACAATGAAAGTCCCAAGACTTAAACTATTGACACAATTACTAAATATCCTAACAATCTCCCCCTTTGTGTCAATTGTTGGGAGTCTTGGATTTTGGGCGTTGGTATGGTGGATTAGCGTGTGAGTGTATCGCGAAGCCCTAGCTTGAATTCGAAGGCGCGGAGGTTCCTTCGAAGTACCATTCGATCGGCTATAGCGTCAATGAGCTTCACGAATTTGGATCGGCAGAGAGGATCTTCTTCCGAAAGGATGCGGCATATCTTCATTAGTTTGTCTTGGATGATGGTTAGTGTCCCATCCGAGAACTTTGCCACTTCGGAGCAGCGCAGCAGCCTCATCTTTCCCTTGTAGTTCGAGTAGGCGACCGCCGGATCATCTCCGTCGATCACATCGCCTTCTCGGTAGTCATCCGCGTTCTTGAAAGATGGGCGAGTCAGATTCACCTTTCCCTTCTAGGTTGTGTTCCACCGCCATCTGCAGATCGTGGGTGGCGAAGAATCTGACCTGTCGGAGCATGTGGCGCTTGAGAGCCACATATCCATGTGGGACCGGTTCAGCACGTACGAGATGTCCAGAGCTTCTGAGGACGAGTCTGAACTGTTTCATGTATTCCAGCATGCTGTATAGGTCACCCAGGCGTAGAAACTTGAAGTCCGCCTCACTGACTTCACTGTAGCTCTCATCCTGCCTCATTACTGTGAAGACTGGGTAGTGGACAGGTCCTTTAGACTCTTGGCGGAGGTCAGTGACTTTGCGGATGGGGGCCCGACTCATTTTTTGAGCGATGTTTCCTCATCGGATAGCGTCCTCTTTGTGCACTTGTTGCAAAGAAGGCTACATCGGTAGAGCTTCTTTTTGCTCGCTCCAATTTTGGATGTTCATCAGCTCATACTCATCGAAAGTTGTGATGATCTGCTCCTTGCGCCTCCAGATCCTCTTCCTGATCTCTTCTTGAAACGGCGCGGTTATCTGTTTGTTTTCCCACGGTGCTTCCGGTATATCCACCGTGGGCACATCCGTCTGAGCAGCAGGGGCCTCAGTTTGCTGCGCTTGGAATTGCAGGATGTTCTCGAGCTCGGCCGGTTCAGCGTCGTATTCCTCTCCGTTCTCGTTGCCTGCGGTGTTGATCAGCGTAAGCGAGGCCTCCATGAGCAGACGTCGAGCATTTTCCACCAACTTCCTAGCTGCTACTCCATCGGCGGGCGTGTATAGCCATTCATCATTGAAGATGTAGCTTCGATTTCGTTCTGTGCGCAGTAGACATCCTCGGAAGCCAGGTTGGGATCGATTTGAGAGGGGTATGGCTGTGTGGTGGCGAGGGTGTAGCGTCGGAGGAGTTAGTGGATTGTGGGGATGGAATTGGTGGAGATTCTAGTGGTTCGGTTGAGGTGATGGTTTTGGCAAGGATGATTTGGGTGACGGGCGGTGTAGATGTGGTGGTGGCCTCTAACGTCGATGTAACAGCTAGAGGTTCCGAGGTGCTGGGTGGAGATGATGTTGAGGTGGTCTCTAACGTCGATGTGACGATTAGAGTTTCGGAGACGGTAATGGGTGGTGGTGAGGGTGATTTGGCTAGTGACTCATGGTGAACAAGGTGGGATTTTTGGCTAGTGGGTTGTGAGGTTTCTGGTGCGGGCGTCGTTTCAGGTCCAGAGGAGGAGGGCGGCGTCGATTGCATGAATCCTTGGGATTATGAGCCCAGCTGCCTATTCTCCCCCTCGCGGCGATCTTGATCATCATCTTGATCGTCGCGCCTGGTCCTGCTAGATTCGCCTTGAGCACGGCAGGACATCGGTTGAGTCATTATACGCTTCATCTCCTGTTCTTCCTCGTCAAGTTCCGTCATCGATTCGAATCGGGCTCGGAGGATGTAGAAGAGCTCCTTGGCAGAGATGGAGGAGAGAGGGTATCTGCGTCCGAGTGTTGCATGGGTGGTGGCGTCTCCGGGGCCACACCTTTGCCTTTTTCGACGGTGGACGCATCGAGACGCGCGTAGACTTGATCGAGAATTGACACTTTAAGAGTCTTTGCAAACTCTTGAAGACGTGTCTCTAGCGCAGTCTCGGTGACAAAATGGGGTAAATCTAACAAGTTGGAATCACGAAGAAATCCAACTGACACCGAATCGGTGAATAAAGCCGATCGGCCGCCCGTTTGCACAGGTCTGAAAAAGACGGGGTCACTCAGACTTCCCATTGGCATCATCGATGAGACAGACTCACTACAGTGATGGCCTAGGCTCACGGTTGTTGTGATGTTGGCCGTGCTAGGTCTTCCGCTCTCAGTCACAGAGACATCACCGAGCGTTCTGACAGAGTCACTAAGACTCTGTGGTGCGGTAGAGGGTGTATGTGTCCTAGAGACGTGTGAAACTATGGGGAGTGAGGGCACTAGACTCGATGTGCATGAAGAGGATGCAGTCTGAGGCGAGGGACTGCTTGTTTCAACATCAATCATCTCCAAGTGGGATGTCGATGGTATACGTGGCTCCTCGTGGAATGAAATACCTTCCTGTAGAGAGGAAGATAAGTGGGTTGGTGGGGTTGTTTGCGTGGTTGAGCCAGATGCCACGACTTCTACTCGGGAGGTGAACACATCACCTCCTGTACCTATTGGTTCGGCTCGGCTTATTTGTGGCGTAGGAGGTCGATCGTGTTTTTGTTTCGATCGACGCTCCGTGGGGCGGCTTACGTCATCCTCACGCGACCGTTTTTTCGGAACGCGGGTGGAGGAGGATGCGGCGCGACCTGAAGACTTTATGGAGGTGGTGGGGGGGTTTGGCTAGTCCCGGGGATAGGCGCAGTGGGGTTGATCTGCGCCATAGCGACAGTGGAGAGAGGTCGGGGGCTCTCGCGGAACGCGGCGGTTGTGGCTCGATATTCGAGGACGTGCGGATTTGTCTGATCTGCGTAGGCGAGCACTTCGTCCGGAATGATCATGGCGTGTCGATCCTTCGCCGGCGTGTTTTTCTTGGCGAACCTCTCGACAGTTGGGATGATGATGTGTTCCGCTGCCGGCCGGATTCGAATGTCGGTTGAGTGCAGGCGGAAGTGCTTGATGAGAGCAGGGAGCCACCGCATGTAGGGTACAAATCGGTTTGTGACTCCCTTGGCGACTTCCCCGGTCGCGACGTTGGATCATGGAGACGAGATCCATCCAAATTATATCGGCGTAGTTGTACTTGCGGTTGTGGGCGATGCCGGTCAGGATGGTGAGAATTTGAAAATTGCCGCGGTCCTGACCAGCATGCTTTCCTGACATGCACTTGTTGACGAGCAGGTACAGCGTTCGCCATGGTTGAGGTAGATTGCGGGTGGTGACTTCACTGAGGACAAGTGGCCCTTCTTTTTCTTATTGTCTGATTGGTAGCCCAGTCTGTCAATGTCGTCAACTAGTTGCTCGTGTGTCGGTAGTGGGTCGTAGGGTGAGTAGACGGGGAGTTGAAGTACTTCTTGTAGTATCTTGCGGGTGAGCACCACCGTGTCTTGATCAATTCTGGCTGACAAGGTTTTGGCAAGACGGAGTGGTCCAGCTATCTGGAGTGTATGCCAGAATTGTTGAAGATAGACTTGTGTTTCTGGCTCGCCATGTGTGAGGGCGTGGCGAAGTGGGTGCCCTTTGAGGATTTCTACGATGACGGGGGCATCGCACCGAAAGCTCTCCAGATCCACCATGTAGTTGTTGGGAATCAAAGCCGCCCATTGACTTGGGGGGAATATCTGGTCAGGTGGTGGTACATAGGTGCGTGTGTGGACTTCGATGCGAGCGACGTCCCTTTGGATTGCAGCCTCCTCAAGTGCTTCAAGCGTGGCTTGATCTTTGTTAGTCATATCTGTACTCGACAGTAATTGTTATACGATTAGAACGGACTAAGTGTCGAATTCGCGAAGTATAAAAACGTAGATATGTCAAGAAAACTTTCGCATTTTTGTATAAAATTTCGCATGTAAAGAGAAATTTTCGTAACTTATATCATATAAGCATGTCGAGAAAGTTTTTTTTTTCGCATATAAAGTTTCATGGGCATGGAAAATTTTCGCAAGAAATCAAAATTTTCGCATGCATTGAGAAATTTCTTGGGACTTAAAAAATTTTAAATTGAAGACAATTTTCGCATGTGGTAAAACTTTCGTATCTAGTAGAATGTCATAAGTAAAGAAAGTTTCGCATTCAGTGTAGAATTTCGCATTTGCAAGTAGTGGAAGATTTTCGCATATTGGGTAAAGATTCGCATGTAACGAAAATTCGCTAAGTAATAGAGAGAATTTTCGCATATTAGGTAAATTTCGCATATAGGACAATTTTCGCATGCATTGGGAAGTTTCGCAAGTGAACATGGACATGTCATGAGGATTTTCCGCACAGTGAGTAAAATTTCGCTAGTGTGCAAGTTGTCTAAATTTCCGCATGTGATGAGAAATTCGCAAGTTATTATACATAGACAAGTCGAGAAATCGTGCAATTTCGCATGTATGAAAGAGCTTTCGCATATGAATTTTCGCACATAAGGAGATTTTCGCACGTTAAAGCAATTTTTCAGTCAGAGTTAATATTCGCATATATCAAGGAAATTTCGCACTTAGTCTATTCACGGATTTTCGCATATAATTAAAATTTTCGCAAGTTGAAGTGTTTTTCGCATTCAGAGTGAATTTTCGCAAGTAAGCTAAATTTTCGCAAGTTATATGAAGGTTTCGCGGGAGGGAAAAAGAACTTTATGCATTGAGAAATTTTCGTGTTTCTCTGTGGTTGCGAAAGAGTGAAGATGCGAAAGTGTGTAGATGAAGAGATGTGTTATGAGATTTTCGCGGGGTGACACTCACTGAAGCAGAGAAAGTTTTGACGTGAATAAAAGAAAATTTCTCAGATATACTTTCGCGGGACTTCACATACTGTAGCAGCGAAAACATTTTAACTTATGTAAATTCTCGAATGAAAGTTTCTCATTTCTTTAGTCACTGTAGCAGCGAAATTTAGCGCTTGGAAATTTCTCGGATAAAAATTTCGCGGAATATCACTCACTGTAGTAGCGAAACTTTCAATCTAAGAAATTTCTCGGAAAATTTTTCGCGGAATATCACTCACTGTAGTAGCAAAACTTCAATCGTAAGATATTTCTCGGAAAGATTTTCGCGGAATTTTCTCACTGTAGCAGCGAAAATTAACATTTTAAAGCAATCTTCTGAGAATTTTCGCAGTGAAGAACACATTGCGAAAGCATGCGAAACGACGAAATAATTTTAGCCTTAGACCTACTCAAATCTCAACCAAAAAGCTATAATCTGGGCTTAATCGACTCGTAATTGAATGGGTAACGCAGATTTGGGAATATTAAACATGAATAACATATCATGAGTTCGATTCAGAGGCCGCGGAAAACTTATTCTAACCTAACAGATTTAATCGAAATGGGGCAAAACAGCTTAAACTGACTGGAAATTGATTTATCTAAGGTGTATTCATGCCGAGAAGCTGATTTGCGACAATGGAGGTAGCAAGAAACGATTTTGAAAGCAGATTTTGACGACGACGCGACGCGGGGAGTGCGAAATTTTGAGAGAGGAGTTGCAAAAGTTTTGAATTTTTTCTCGGGGATTTTAGGATAGTGAAAAACGTTAGGGTTTTGGGTTTTAGGGGTCATGGTTACTGTTCATGCGAAATTAGTGTAAATGGGCCGAAATTCATGGGCTTGGTCAAAGCTGGGTCCAGATATGACTTTCGCGGGCTTGGTCAAAATTGGGTCCAATTGAAGCTCAATTGGTCCAATTTTGACCCTTTTTGACCAGAAATTTTAAAATTCAACCCAAAATATTTTAATCCGTCCAATTTTGACTCATTTTGACCAAACTTTAAAATTTCAACCCCAAAAAAAATATTATTATTTTTATAAAGGCATAATCAGAAACTCCCCCTTAATCTAAAGCTCCCCTTTTTAAGTAATGGAAAAATTAGAAGCTCCCCTTAATCGAAAACTTTCCTTTAAAAATAATAGAAAAATCAGACGCTCCCCTTAATCGAAAACCCCTCAAAAGGACATAATTCAGAGGACACATAAAAAATCAGAAGACACATAGATAATGAAGTGAAGTGGAAAGGAAATATGTACACTTTATCAAAGTTCATGTAGAGACGATTGATCACAACTGAATATTCAACATGCCCAACATAGTCACTAGGTGTTGGAATCGTTTGACATCCAACGGTTTTGTGAAAATGTCGGCCAGTTGATCTTCGGTTGTGACGTAGTGCAATTCAATTGTCCCTTGTTCTACATGTTCTTTGATGAAGTGGTGACGAATATCTATGTGTTTTGTTCTAGAGTGATGTACTGGATTACTCGTCATCGCAATAGCACTTTTGAGTCACAATAACTGGGAATTTTATCAACATGAATATTAAAATCTCGTAGTTGGGTTCTCATCCACAAAAGCTGTGAACAGCAACTGGCGGCGGCGACATATTCTGCCTCCGTCGACGAAGTTGAGACACAGTTTTGTTTTCGAGACGACCAACTTACGAGTTTACCGCCCAAGAAGTGTGCAGCTCCAGAGGTGCTTTTTCGGTCCATCTTGCATCCTGC
Organism: Craterostigma plantagineum; assembly: GCA_027422505.1. Lineage (NCBI taxonomy): Eukaryota > Viridiplantae > Streptophyta > Magnoliopsida > Lamiales > Linderniaceae > Craterostigma > Craterostigma plantagineum. The sequence continues at coordinate 678,633 of JAPQWV010000227.1, forward strand.
ATAATCTGAGTCAGAGAATCCAACCAGTTTGAAGTCCGATTGAGTGGGGTACCACAAACCAGATTGGGTGTTCCTTTGAGGTAGCGGAGAATCCTTTTGACAGCAGTGAGATGGGATTCCTTTGGTGTTGCCTGAAAACGAGCACAGATTCCTGTTGAGAGAACGATATCTGGACGACTAGCAGTGAGGTACAAGAGAGAGCCTATTATTCCTCGATAGATGGTTTGGTCAACGGGAGCGCAGATGGGTCCGTCGGGGTCGGCCAGAGGGTGACATAGGTGTAGCAGCAGTCTTAGCATCCTTCATTCCATATTTCTCGAGGATGTCATGGATGTATTTTGACTGATTGGTGAAGATTCCGTCGGGGAGTGTTTTACTTGAAGACCAAGAAAGAAATTCAGCTCGCCCATCATACTCATTTCAAATTTTTCTTTCATCAATTCTGCGAACTCTTCACACAGTTGTGGTTCAGTCGATCCAAAAATGATGTCATCAACATAAATCTGTACAATCATGATGTCCGGGCCACTCCGCTTTGTGAAGAGAGTTGTATCTAAAGATCCTTTCTTGAAACCAGACTGTACAAGGAAGTCTGAAAGGACATCATACCAAGCTCGGGGAGCCTGCTTTAGTCCGTAGAGGGCCTTGTAGAGTCGATATACGTGATGAGGAAATTCTTCGCTCAAGAACCCTTCAGGTTGATCAACGTACACTTCTTCCTTGAGAAACCCATTCAGAAATGCAGTCTTCACGTCCATTTGGTAGACTTTAAAGTTCTTGTGAGCAGCAAAGGCAAGAAAAATTCGTATGGCTTCGATCCTGGCGACTGGGGCAAAGGTTTCATCGTAGTCTATGCCTTCTTGTTGGTTGTATCCCTTAGCCACAAGTCTTGCTTTATTGCGGACAACAACACCATCTTCATCCTTTTTGTTCTTGAAGATCCATTTTGTGCCGATAATGGACCTATTGTGAGGTCGTGGTACGAGTTCCCAAACTTGTAGACGTTCAAACTGATTTATTTCTTCCTGCATTGCAATTAGCCAATCAGGATCGGTGAGAGCTTCAGCTACTCGTGATGGTTCGACTTGACTGAGATAGCAGGCGACAGACTTTCATTCATCGTAGCCGAACGTGTTGAAACACCAGATGTGGGATCCCCAATAATCTGATCTGTAGGATGTGAGCGAGCCCAAAGAGGTACATTGGTCTGAGAGGAGCTGGCCACATTTGAATCGGTTGGAGGTTCATTGGATTGGGGTCCGGTGTCCGAAGAAGAGATCTCGATTGTAGTAGACTGAGAAGGTTCAGCATCAGGATCAGCAATATTCCCAGGTTTGGGTAAAATGTCGTCTTCGTTGAGATTGAGCGCATCCAAGTTTGGAGAGACGAGATCGTCGCCAATAGCTGGTGGTGGAGGTGGAGTGTGTGCAGCGGTAGTTGAGTGGTGGCGACGGGAGACTTGGGGACTGGATAGAAGTATTCGAAGAGCAGGTCGAGATCCAGTTCACCAGAGTTGCCCTCAGATGAGGAAGTTCCCGCTGTTGAAGGTTGACTTTTGTCAACGACTGTAGAAGACCTGGTTCTGGTCTGATATGAGCAGAAGCCATGAGGTCGCCTTCGCTTTCGTCAAAGGTGACATTTGTGCTTTCTATTACTGATCGTTTCTCTCTAAGATAGACTCTGTATGCCTTTGAGTTCAGCGAGTATCCAACAAAGATGCCTTCAATTGCTTTTGGATCAAGCTTCCCACGATGTTGGCGATCATTGGCCACAAAACATCGGCAACCGAAGACCCTCAGATAAGATATATCGGGGATACGTCGGTTATTCAGCATCTCGTATGGGGTGCGGTTGAATCTCTTGTGGATTGAAGCCCGGTTTTGTGTGTAACAAGCTGTTTGAATAGCTTCGCCCCAAAAGAGAATGAGGAAGTCGGATTGAATGAGGAGAGTCCTAGCTGCTTCAACTAGTGTTCTATTCTTACGCTCAACGACACCATTCTGTTCCGGTGTCTTCACAGCTGAGAACTGTTGGGTGATGCCCTGAGTGGCGTAGAATTCACTGAGCTTCTTGTTCTTAAACTCAGTTCCGTTGTCTGTTCTGATAATCTGAACCTTTTCTTGATGAAGAGTTTGGGACGCAACAACAAACTCGATGATTATATCAGGAACTTCATCCTTTGTACGTATGAGTTTCGTCCACGTGTAGCGTGAAAAATCGTCGACAATTACAAGAATATACCGTCTTCCTCCGAGTGTGGCCATAGGCATTGGGCCACATAGATCCATGTGTAAGAGCTCGAGGATGAGCTTAGAGGACGGTGTTTCCTTGGAAGTGTGAGACGATCGCTTCATCTTCCCTAATTCACAGGCAGAGCAGAGGTGTTCCTTATGATATGTCAGTTGGGGTAGACCGTTGACGAGTTTATTCTGACGTAGTTTGTTGATGGCCTTGAAATTGAGATGAGAAAGACGTCGATGCCATAGATCGTTCAACTTGGAGCGGCTCGAGAGAGAAGGCATATTGGTCGAGAGGTCGTTAGATTGAGTACGTAGAGGTGAGATGTGCGTGTTCCAGAAAGTAGAGGTTGTCCCGAGGCATCTATAATGCTGCAGATGTCAGATTCGAAGAGAACCTTGTATCCTTTGTCGCAGAAACGACCAATGCTGAAGAGATTGTAGCTCAGACCCTCGACATAAGAGATGCCTTTAATCGTCAGTTTATCGTGGACGAGATCACCAGTTCCAAGAATTGGCGCCATTTGACTGTTTCCGAAGGAGACCCTCCGAGATAGCGCTCGGAGAAGTTGCTCAACAGCTCCTTGTTCCCTCATGTGTGTGGAGCAACCTGAGTCTAGATACCACACATGACAGACCTACAATTATCAGCAAACATTGGGTCCCCGTATTCGGACGGGGCTTTCTTGTGATACAAGTATAGTTTTCATGCGCTTAAAGGGAAATGTGGTTTCTAAATCAGATTGTGTCGATTCTAATATAGCTTTCCCTTTGTCAGTTGTTTGATGATGTGGGGCTACAGCTTTCTAACCCATATTTTCCTAACTTGTGCTTGCATGTATGGTGTCTTATACATGTATCGCCATGGGGTATGTGGTTGTTGTTTTCGTGCTTCGGTTTTGATTGCCTTTGGCCTGCGAGTAGTCGGTGAGTTTGTGTTTGACGACGAGAGACGTTTGCGCTTAACCTTAGGTTTAGGCGAGATGGGAGATTTCATGAACGTCGTGGAGGAGGTTCGCTTGCGTGGTCGGAGTGTTGCATGTTCATGTGTGTCATATTCATGAAAGCGTGGAAGAACAAAATCATCGCAGCAGCACATAGACATAAGCTTGGTAAAAGAAAGATAAGTTTTGGCAACATAATTGTCTACGACCTTAGGACATTGGGATTCAGTACATAGAGAGGAAAGACGAATATAGGATGGTCTTTTCTTCTTGTCATCGAAGAGCGGATTCTCCTTTATTTGATACGAACTCCCATCCAGAGATGTCGAACTCACATTCCCTGTATCCATAAGAATACGCGAGTTAGTGTTAGAATATGTGTCAGCTTCAGGAGTCATCTTCGCCGTCCTCTTACATTTGCATGTTGAGAATCGGGTACTTGACTCGACGTAGAAGGTTTGTTCGTATTGAGAGATTGTTCTAGGGTAAAGATTTTGTAAAGTAGATCTTCTCGCTCTTTTGCAAAGGCTTTCCGCTCTACATCTATGGTTCATTCTAGTTCTGCTATGATCAGAAGTTTCTCTAGGACATAGATGCGAGAGAGAGCTTCTCGAAAAGCGATTTCCTGTTCTTCGGTTGGGAACTGAGACTTGATGTCTTCAGAGAGTGAGGGCCTTTTAGAGTTATTACTAGCATTCAACTCTGTGTAGTCGTACGCGATTTCTGCCCAGAGAATGTTCTGTTCCCTCTTTTCTTCCGAAAGAACACCGGAGGAGGATCTTACAAACGGCATGAGCTGTGAGGGAGTCCCTTTCCTCGTTTTAGGAACGATGTACTGTACATGTTATACCTTTTGACAATTAGCGCGTTGGATCACGTTGGGCCAGGCCGATTCCCATCCGAGCGTCGTAGATTTTGTTTCAACTGGTGTGGTTCAATAGGCATAAGATGTTTGCGGCTTTTTTCTAAGGTGCAGTTGCTCTTCAAGTTCTTTTACCTTGCGGTATAGCCTAAACTTTCCTTCGTAAGCAGTTCATATTGGGAGGCTGTTAGGAGGCGAGAGGTTTCACATGAACTTATGGCTAGTGTAGTTTCCTTAACCTTAGCCTCACTTTGTGTGTTCTTGCTTTGCAGACGTTTGACTAACGCCTCAGAGGCCATTAAACGTTCGTTTGCACAAGCGAGCTCTTCTACTTTTAGACTAAGTAAGGCATAGTTGTTTTCAAATTTTAGCTTAAGTTCACCATAATCCCTAGCGTCTACAGTGGGTTTCTTAATGGGGTGTCGGTGATTAAACACATCATCGAGTTGGGAGATTCGTACCTCAGACTCGTCGTTGGTGGGAGTCTTAGCTGTGTTCTCACCGATGTCAACCATCTCTTCGTCCTCGTCATGTTCGACCAGCCTAGCCATGCAGCAATCTTCATCCTTAGTCTCCTCGTCCTCGGAAGTGTCGTTCACCCATTCAGCTTCTTCGGTGAGTAAAGCTTTCCCACTTTCCACTTTGCGGGTCATTCTGGCCTTACGGTCATAGTAGCCGGAATCCTTCACGCGTGGAGCATGGCATTCTTTGGCAAAGTGGCCTGACTTTCCACACCGAAAGCACTTCACAGACTTTTGAGGTGCTGATTCCTCTTCTTTCTTTGTCGGCTTAGCTTCCTCCGTGGGAGTGGTCTTTTTGGTGCCGCTAAAGGTTCTTTGGCGATTGGAGGAGGATGAGGATTTTTTCCCGAGCTTCTTTGAGACCATCTTAGTGAGCATTGCCAGTTGTTTGCGTAAATCACGAACATCTTCATCAGATTCTGTGTCTGCTTCGGATCCTGAGGAAGTGCCCGATGCAGCAGCTGGTAGCTTCTCTTTGCTCAGTTTGGTCTTAGTGGTGGAAGATCGTTCATTGGTTTTGTTCGAGAGGAGGGCCAGTGGGTCGACTCGAGTGTTGGCGGAATTTTGCACGTAAGGAGCATAGGCTGATAGACTGTCATAAAGAGCATGGATGGAAGTGTTGAAGAGGTCCTTACTCTGAATCATCATTACAATTGCATTGCCCCAATGTGGTTGAGGCTACCAAGGAAACGGTTGTTGATATCGAATTTGTCCCTCGAGATCCTGGCTTTCTTGAGTTCATTGATGACCTTCAAGTATCGGAGGTATGTGTCACGCAGTTCCTCTCCTTCATAGGCCTGGAAGTGTTCATACTGCGAGAGACATGCTGATTTCCTTCCTTGAGCACTCTCAATTGTGCCTGCCATGATTGCCACGAGCTCATCCCATATTTCCTTAGCAGTTGTGCAGCACTCAATGTGAGCATAGACCTCATTTCCCATAGCCTGGAAGAGATATCCTTTGGCAGTCTCATCGGCCTGTACGCGAGCCTCTTCATCCTCATTGATGGGACCTCTAGGAGTGCGGCGTTCATCCATGGGAGGATTTGCGTTTGGCTGTGCAGGGACGATTGTCCAGAACTGTGCTGGGCCATTGAAGATGGAGTCCAGAAGGTATTGAGAGAGTGGTGCGCCTTTGTTCCTGATGAACGTGAGGAAACGGTTTGTCCATATGCTGTAGTCGCCTTGTCGCAGCATCGGAGGCCTGGTGTCGGAGCCCACTTTGAGATGTCATTCGTGGTAGACATGATTGGTGCAGTCGAATCGTCCGTGGTTTGATCTTGTACAGATAAGAAAGTTAGTAACGAACGAGATGATAAATACGAGTTTAATATGTATAGTTTTGAGAAGAAAATCGTTTAAAGAATTTCTTAGAACTAAGTGATCGTGTGTGACGGTCGATAATGTATGAATGGAAATGTATCTAGAAATTAGGAGAAGTTCTAGAAATTTAAAACCGAGATTTGAGACGAGAAAAAAAATTCTGTCAAAAGTGGTCTAGGGAGATAGGACTAAAGTGTACTGATCAAATCTTTAATAGGTTTGGAAAGATTTAACCCGCGAAAATTTTAACCCTAGAAGAAATTAATACGTTAGAGAAATTCGCAAGTTGAAGAATTTCGCACGTTAAAAGGTTTAGCAAGACGAGAATTTTTGAGCTTCGCTAGAAAACTTCGTAACTTGTAAATATTTCGCTAGTGGAGAATTTTAAAGTTTCGCATGAGATTTTTCGCAAGTTATAAGACTTTCGCAAGTTGAGAATTCTAAACTTTCGCAATGAATTTCGCAAGTAAAAAAGATTTCGCACGTCGAGAATTTTAAAGCTTTGCAAGAAAATTTCGCAAGTAAAAAGATTTTTCGCACGTTGAGAATTTTCGCGGCCCCAAAAAAATCTTGGAATAAGCTTTCTTGGATATGAAATTTCTCGGATTATGAAGAGTAAGCCAATTTTGCAGGTGCAAATTTCTCGGATTTTGAAAGTAAACAGTTGCGAAAAATGCTGTTTAAGTGAAAGTTTTGCGGCTTAAAATTCTCGGATCTTGAATGTAGGCAGTTGCGAAGAATGTAGTATAAATCAAAGTTTCGCGGTTTGAAATTTCTCGGATTCTTAACGTAGGCAGTTGCGAAAGAAAAATGTAGTAGAAGTGAAAGTTTCGCGGTTTTGAAGATTCTCGGATTTGAATGTGGGTAGTTGCGAAAAATGTAGTAAAAGTGAAAGTTTCGCGGATTGTAAATTCTCTGATTTTGAAAGTAGATAGTTGCGAAAAATGTAGTATAAAGGCAAGTTCGCGGATTGTAAATTCTCGGGATCGACTTTCGCGGACGTGGAAAAATTCGCGGATTTGAACGATCAAGCTCAAAGTTTCGCGGTCAAGAACATGTTAGTACTGTTCCATTGCTTTCTCGCGATTTCCCAGAAAATCGTCCCGTTCTCGCTCAAATCTCAACCAAAATCGCTCAAACTTGATCCTAAACTTCAGAAATTCTTCCTAAACACATAATCGACTGATTTGTGAGCTAAAAACAACAAGAAATAGGTCAAATCGACCGAAAACAGAGAATGGCCGAGATGTCTTTTTCTGAAAAGTTTTGCTTCAATCTTGCTCAAAACTCGTTAAAACTGATCCAAAAGTGTTTTAAAAACATCTTAGACATAGAATCGATCTGGGGGAAGGTTTTAAACACAAAAACAAAGCATAAACACCCAAAACGAGCTCAAAATGCCCGAAAGTGATTTTTTATCCAAAAACACCTTTGATCTTTCTTGGAATCGAACGAAACTGGATTCAAATCAGTGCAGATCGATCCACGTTTGCTCTGATACCACTTGTTGGTCCCGAATGCACCAAACAAGGAATCAAATAGGCTTAGATGGGATGAAAATGGAGATTCTCACCTTGTAGTGTGTGTAGTGTGTGAAAATTAGGGTTAGCCTTTTGATCTTTGATTAGCTTTCAAATGGTGTGCACATTAACCCTAGGTATATTAGGCCCAAACACCAAAAATTAAATAATTACATTCTAGTCCAAAGCCCAAGTTAAGAGAAGAATTACAATGAAAGTCCAAGACATAAACTATTGACACAATTACTAAATATCCTAACACTCAACCTCTGTCGTTTTATTGGTTTGCAGCGGCCCACGAAGTCGTGTGTTCCGCACGAATCCGACCTTGTCGAATGTATCAACTATCTTTGTCTCAGTCAGGGACCCCCGCCGGCAAACCCGGAACAAGGCGGTATGACTGTCTATGTGCGACCTATCAGCGTTGCTCAAAACCGCACACTTGAACCGTACGTTTTACCGCACAGTGTGGTCTTGGCGAGCGGCACAAATGCACCCGAGCAAGCCGAAACAAAAGCAAATGCAAGTCGCCAGCATACCCGAAACCAAACCTTGCATTTAGATTTTGTAACAACTAGACCCGAGCTTGATAGAAGACAGGGCATCCAATCCCTTTACTCACTTAGTATTCGTACGGGAGATTTTTGTAACTCAGCATGTTAAAATTAAGCACGAGCACGTAAATGCATTAAATAAATTCCTAACCCTAGGAAAGCAATTTAAATGGACAAATATTCGGGCTATTTCTAGACTGGTCCTATACATGGGTCGTAAAATAACTGGGGTCTTCGATCTTCAAAACGTCGAGTCATCGACACGATGGTCGTCGAATCCTCCAACCTCACCTTGCATCGAATGGCCATCATTTATCTACTTATATAATAAAGAGATAAAATACAATACGGGGGGAATTATTCCCAAACACCGTAATCCATATACATACCGGGGGGCGGCAAACGGCCCTTAAACAAAAACCCGGTTAGAACCTAAGCCCGCGTAAATGTCCCACATAAACATGCAGCACAGAATTTTGACGTTGGGTGCCCAACCGACGTCACGAGCGACGATAGTCTCCAAACTACGTCGACCGTTCGTTCGCCACATCGACTTTCGAGGCCTTCGGTCGAACCATTCATGAGCCTTGGCTCTGATACCACTGTTGGGGTGGACCCGATTAATCGACGCCGGCCCCCGAACAGCGCAACGTGGCTATAGCGGAAGCACGGTTTGTACCGAGTGCGTAGGGTGGCAAATTTTCGATTTTAATATCTAAATTCAACCTTACGCCATTCGGCTTCTCCGAGGGTCTGAGATGCTGCCCTAAGCCTCGGAAGATCGCGGCTAACTCGAATTATCAAAATTCGAATTTATTTCCAATTTATTCGAATTAATAATTTAGATCCAAATTAATCGAACAAAGCGGCAACCAGACGTTTTTCGATTATTTGGAGACCGAATGATTTTTCATCAATACCAAACTTTCCAGAATAATTCTACACTTCCTAACGTTCGCAAAATAGGTCTTTCGAATTATTCCGACATCGTTTGATATTTTTCTCAAAATCAAATCTGTGGTTCGAAATTATTGATTCGAGTAAAACGGCAGTCTGCCGTCTTTTAACTATTTGATGATCGAAACGATTTTCGATCGATACCAAATTTTCCAGAATAATTCTACACTTCCCGACGTTTCCAACGAGGGGTCTCTCGAATTATCTCGATACCGTTTGGTATTTTTCGTAAATCAAATCTTTAAGGTTCGAGGTATACCTTCGGGGACGAGATTTCTTCTGTCGTTGCCTCGGATGGACGTGGCTGCACCTTGTCGGAATCCTGGGGCCTCCGGGCTAGATCGTCACGCCGGTATGACCTTGTACAAACCTCCGAAACTGTTCCTGATGGCTAGCACAGTTCGGTTCGGGCGTTAGGACTCGTCAAACGAATCTGTGGCTTGTTGTACGTGGGTTAAGGAATTCTTTTAACTCTTTTTCCTCTCTTGTTATACTTAGGAAAAAAACCAAAGTTCCTCTCCCATGTAGAAACTCACGTTGCCTTCTTATTATACATGTTTGATTATTTTTTTTTATTTTTATTTTTAATTATTATTTTTCTAATGGAACAATACGACATGTCTGTCAAGGTGAGTCATTAAGCTAGATTAATCTAGCATCACACGTTAGCACTTAGTATTATATATATATATATTATATATATTTTATTTACTAAGCGATAATTTCATTTCGGCCCCTGAGATTTCTAAATTCTCAATTTAGTCCATCTTTTAAATAATAAAAACAATTAAATCCAATCTAATATTTTCATTATAATTGAGACTCACTTAATTAATTAATTAAGCACTTAAGACAATCTCAAGTCCAAATGATTTCCGTGACTGTCACTGGAATTTAACTAAGTCGTCGGCACCTCGTATCAACTTTGCCACTACCTCAACGAATCTCATTCGTTAGGTTCCACAGAACAGCCCGCCGTTTCGTTCAAGTTCATTACATTTTTAAGCGCGACTCTCTAGTTCCGTCTCAACTGGCATGGGAGGAATCCACGAGTCCCGGTATTCGCCTAGCCAATCCAAAGGTACCGGACAGATCCCAGTTGAGAACGAATTTTGATCTAATCGAAATTCGGGCGAACCGACCATAGTGTATACATTTAAATACTTCTTACGCCTTTCACTTGCGTCCCGGTTAGGTGAGAGCCATGTAAATGTCAAACTCACTAACCTAACACTATGTATAATCGAGACCGAAACGATTATTTAAACTCCGCTCTGTATCTAATACAAGCAAGTTTTCCAAGCTTCGGCCGAAGGCTTTATAATCGTCGCTCTCCGATTACCTCATAGGACATTAACCTATACGAATATAGGCAGTGAATCCGATAGCAGTCAAAGCCCAGTAATCACCTCCGTAAAGTCGGTTGCGTTTGTCGCTGACCCATGTCCATGTCTCATTATGAACACTTGTGAGCCTAGCCAACTAGCGACAAACTGAAATCGCGAAAGCAAATCCGTCAATGACCCTATAGTCTGAGGCTGCTATAGTCATTCGTTCAATCATTGACAACATCTTAGCCATGTGATTGAGACGGATACGAGCCGAATGTCCAAATACGCAATCTCTCTGATCCAATATCTCCATCACGACCCACAACCTCTCAGGTAATGGTGACACTACCGATACTATGTGGTCGTCAATGGATAAGTCATATTCGGATATCTAGTCACCCACCTAGAATCCTTAGACTTACGGACTTTTTATTTAATGTTGAGATTAAGGACCGTCCGGTGTCTCCTCTCTCGTCCAACGAGTATCAGACGTCCAACTCAAAAATTTGGGTGTTATTTTTATCGCACTACCGGATGCAAGTAGACTTTAAATTCGATAAATAAATAATAATGCCTTTATTATAATGAAAATATATATACATTAATTTATTTGACTGTATATTCAATAAACCTGTCTTACAACCTATACATCATCGTGTGCCATATACTATTCCTAGTCCTCGTATGGCATTCTGAGGGCACACTCCTAACATGACCTAGGTCCGCGAGCCTGGGGTTGTGGAAGAACTTGAGCCTAGGTGGCTGATAGTTTCCTCCCGGAGGCAGGCGAGGAATATTCTGCTCGTACATCTCCATTTGTTGGTGGATGATGACGGAGAACCGTCTCGCATACGGCACATTTTTGGAACGTTTATTCTCTTTCTGTCTGATCTGTTCCGCGAGGTCGTTCCAGATCAGTTGAGTGAAATCGTAATTCCGTCAGAACAGTACTCCGTGAAATATCCGGAGGATGTGGCCATTACCTTTGTCGAAGCCTGCGTGCTTCTGGGACAAACACTTATTGGTTATACCAAAAAAGTGTCTTCCGCGGATGAGGAATCCCGTTGCTCTGCATCTGAGCTAGCTTGGTGAGGTGGAGGAAATCATGCACCAATTCTGTATCTGATGGGAAGGGGTCGTAATTTGGCTGTGAGGGAGGTACTCAGAAGTCTGAGAACATTCTTGCTCATACAGACGTGCCTCATCCCTACAACCGTGGTGAAGTGATACGCCCCGTTCATGATGAGGCTCTTGATCATACCCCAAAACTGCTGGAGGTAGACCATCAGCATTGAGGCCGTCACGGGTAAGAGCATGCCATAGTGGATGGCCTTGTAGTATGGACACGATGATGTCATCTGGACACCGGAAGGTGGTCAGATCTAGTTGCAAGTCCGTGTCGTGTACTTAAGGTATAGAGCCTTCTCGTAGATGTGGTTGTAGGTAGGGTAGTGATCCATCTGAATACATATTCAAGTCATTAGTTAGATTAAAATTTAGTCGAAGTTTGAATTTATCAAACCATAATGATGAAGCTATTTATAACATGTTTGATAAAATTGTAGTGGAAATGTCAATGCACATATAGGTTATATAAGTTCAACAAAATTGGTCGAAAATTTTACCAAGTGTTAAAATACTATTCGCTCCGTGCTTTTTATCGCGAGAGTTTGAATTCTCAATTGAACTGCCTAAATGTGATTTTGAAGTGTATATTTGCGATCGAAAATTTTATTCGCTAATGATAGCTACAGTTGAAAAAGGACTTAGAAAATTTCTAAGTGTTTGAACTTAAGTTGTGGTACTGTAGCCGAGAAATTTTACGATCGAGAAAAATTTTTGTGTAAATTTATGATCGAGAAATTAGATTTGCATGTAAATTTACGATCGAAAATTTTTCGCGCGTGAATAAAATTTTTCGCTATGAAACTTATTGAGCGAGAAAGATTTTCGGTTTTAAAAAGTTTTTGGCTGCGAAAATTTTCGATCGAGAAAATTTTCAACAAGAGACTAAGTCAACCATCGAGAAAATTTTCAATCGATCAATTATCGCTATCGCTGTGTGCTTTACGATGGAGAAATTTTATCGTCGAAAAAAAATTTTTCACCGCTAAAATTTCAACCGAGAAAAATTGGTGATCGGAAACTACAAATTGTCAAGTAAATTTTTCAGAAAAAAATTCATATATTTATATATTTTCGTATGCATATTAATATTATTAATAGTATGGGGTCAGATATTTTGCTGCGATCATTGTCACGCCTAAAATTTCACAAGACACTTGAAAAGATCACATACCGTCAAGTCATGTCGTCAAACTAAAGAGTCCTAAGTTCATAGAATGATCCATTTCGACAACTCTCGCTGGATTATTTCTAGCACTCGATTATTTTACCTTGGGATGATTATATTTATATCACTCTAGTCAACACAAGCAATCTTAAGTCAATTTACCTATGATCGAGGCGTTTTTAATCATTTCGCCTTTGTAAAAGATCGTCGATGTGGAATCATAGAGACTGTGAATGGTTTTAATTTGGCTCTGACTAAGAAGGGAATGATAGTTTTGGAAGTGGACTAAGGATCTGATTCCTTTTCTTTGTCGTTTTCCTCCTTTTGCCGTTTTTCTCTTATTGTTTATCTTTCTCATCCTTTAACGATTTTTCTTTGACTCAATCTGCACTTGCTCAAGCTAAACCTCCCCTTCTCTACGAGGCTGAGAGATTACTAAGGCGAAGATCTTCTTGTTCGTTCGGGCCGATACCGCGCTCCTTTTCTCCTAATTCCTAGTGAGGTTTCAGAGATTGTCGATTTGAAGAAGTTCGCAATTGTGGAATTTGAACCCAAGGCCGTGCTCCTCTTCTCGTTGTCTCGATATAAGACCGGATTATCGTTGGAGAAGTTCACTTCGTGGTGCTCCGCTTTCCAGCTGTTCTGACGAGTGTACGAGATTATCGATGGAGAAGTTCACAGCAGATTTTGTGCGTTGAGCATTCCTCGTGTGTGTTTTCCACCTTTTGTCATCTTTTTTTTTGTCGTCTCGTTTTCTCCCCCTCTTTTCTCGATTGAATATCCCATCAAGACTTAGGGTTGAAGGCTCAAAGGATTTCCAAGTGAAGAAAATGATATCGGAGAAGGCTCAAGATGGATGACTAAAGGCTGTATTAAAGGATTGAAATTTTATATCCTAAGTGCTCTAATCATTTTCCTAAGGATCTAACGAAAGGCGAGTATGAAGCCAAAAATCACTAGTTAGACAAGCAATGATGTGTGACACGCTCAAGAATAAATCAGTAGAAAGGAAAAATAAATGGCAGAATCCTCACTTATGTAAAGTGGCTTTGTGTCTAGTGGAGCAAACTAAATGAGCTTTAGACACAAGAATGCGACTTAGACTGACAAAATTAAGCAGGCAATCAGTCGCATGCCAAGGAAATCTAATTGTGACGTAGATCGAGCATCATAAAGATATCTTCATTCCCCTATATTATAGGTATGTGTATAGTTTATTATTATTAATTTTTTATGTTGTTATTTAGTAATTTTATTATCACGCAAGATAAGACAAATGAGCATGGAAAACACATAGAATAGAGCATGTGATAGCACAGAAGATCAGGTAATGCAATATCATGGAAGATTCAACATGACTAATTTCCGACAAGGAATTGGAATCCTTTTTCATCCAATGGCTTGGTGAAAATGTCGGCTAGTTGATATTTCGGTGTTCACAAAGTACATGTCAATGGTGCCTTTTTCTACGTGATCTTTGATAAAGTGATATCTAATGTCTATGTGTTTCGTGCGTGAATGGTGAACAGGATTGCACGTAATCGCAATGGCACTTTGGCTATCATATATATAGGTATATTATTTAAATTGTACCCATAATCGCGAAGCCGAGTCTGCATCCATAGCATCTCGGAGCAACAGCTGGCGGCTGCGATGTATTCAGCTTCAGTCGTCGAAGTTGAGACGCAATTTTGCTTTTTGGATGACCAGCAGACTAGCTTTTCGCCTAGAAATTTAGCGCCACCGAAGGGCTTTTCCTATCCATTCGGCAACCTGCATAATCAGCGTCAGTATAGCTGATAAGTTTGAAGTTCGTACCTTTAGGATACCATAGTCCCTAAGGTAGTTGTGCCCTTAAGGTAGCGAAGAATACGCTTCAACGCGAGCATGTGGGATTCTTGGGATCGGCTTGGAAGCGGGCACAAAGACAACTGGCAAACATGATATCGAAACGACTAGAAGTGACGTAGAGAAGAGATCAATTATGCTGCGATAAAGTGTGATGTCGACCGATTTACCTGAAGGATCGGCATCCAACTTGCAACTTGCTGACATGGGAGTGCTGAGAGGCTTGCTCTGATCTTGATGGAAGGTTCAGGTGTCCTTAATACATTTTGTTTGACTGATAATATCCCATCATCGAACTGCCTGACTTGAAGTCCTAGGAAAATTGCATCTCTCCCATGTGGCTCATTTCGATTTACTTTTCATGAGATCTCCAAACTTCTTGCAAAGCCGTGGATTTGTTGAACCAAAATGATGCCGTCGACATAAACTTGAACGACCATAGATCCTTGTCTTGCCATTTGATGAAGAGGATCGTGTCGATTGTTCTTCGAATAAATACAGACATTACGAGAAGTCACTCAGGACATCATACCAAGTACGTGGGGCTTGTTGTAGTCCATAGAGAGCTTTATCCAAACGATAAACATGATCAGGATGTTCTTGATCAACAAAGCCATCTATCTGGCTGAGCGACATAGGCTTCTTCTTTAAGTACGTCGTTGAGAAAAGGCGGGTTTTAACGTCCATATAGATCTTGAAGGCTTTATGAGCCGCGTAAGCCAATAAGAGACGAATGGCTTCAATTCGGGCAATAGGAGCATACGTTTCGTCGTAGTCAATGCCTTCCTGTTGGTGTATCCCTTAGCAACTAATCGTGCCTTGTTCCTGATCACTTCGCCATCTTCATTTCTTTGTTCTCAAATACCCATTTTGTTCCAATGATAGTTTTCCCATGCGGACGGGGTACTAATTTCCACATGAAGACGTTCGAATTGGTTGATTTCCTATTACATTGCAATAATCCAATCCGGGTCTTGTAGTGTGTCTGCTACCTTAGTGGGCTCGTTTGGCTTAAGAAACAGCTGAAAAGACTGTGTTGATGTCGTGTCCTTACTCGCTCGAAGGATCGCCAATTATCTGATCAACCGGGTGAGCTCTAGTCAACTTGCGCTCATGTGGGCTGAAGATGATGATCAGCCATTTATGGATCTAGATTTCCAATGAACTCCGATTGTTCATTAGTGTGAGGAAGTTCCAAATCCGCAAGGGAGGGAGCGACTCTGATGATTCTTCTCAACACCCACGGTAGGTTCTTCATTGTTCTGTGGCAAATCTGAATCGGGTGAGGTAGTGTGTTGAAGAACTTGGTACATCGGCCTCGTCGGGTGTATGATTGATGGTGACTGGCGGATGTAGAGGCTCAACGAGGGAATCCAAGTCTTCTAACACAAGTCTTAGAGATTCGTTTGGTGGTGATTGCTGAGTTGTTGCCATCTTCTGTTGGCTTTGTGCCAACAAACCAGTGAATACGGGTTCTGAGATGTTCAGAAGCCAACGAGTGAGCACGGGTCCTGAACTGGTTTGTTCAGCAGCCATCGAGTTCACTTCGTGAAAAGTGATGTTGTATCTTTCCTTAATCGTGCGGGTGGACTTGATGTATACTCGGTACGCTTTTGATGTTGAAGAATAACCGACGAAAGTTGCTTCGAATGCTTTAGGGTCGAACTTTACGTTGCTCTCTGTCGTTCTCCACAAAACGCTTGCACCCGAAGACTTTAAAGAAGGATATGTTGGGTACTCTTTGATTTACAATCTCGTACGGAGTCTTTTTAAACGTTTGTGAAACACACCGTCCTATTTTGGGTAAAACAGGCGGTATTTATTGCTTCAGCCCAAAGAAAACATGAAAGACCAGAATGGATCAGCATTGTACCACCGGTGCCACTGATACTCTGTGTCTACATTGGCCCACAGAGTTCCATGTGGATTAGTTCCAATGTCGAGAGGTAGACGCAATGCTTGACTTGATGAGACGCTCGCTTCATTTTCCTAATTGACATGCCGAACAACGATGCTCCTTTTGTAGTGCCTTTTTCCTACGTGATCTTTTATAAAGTGATATCGAATATCTATGTGTTTCGTGCGTGAGTGGTGAACAAGATTGCACGTTATAGCAATGACACTCTGGCTATCACTGTAAATGGGTATATTATTTAGATTGTATCCATAATCGCGAAGCTGAGTCCACATCCACAACATTTGCGAGCAACAGCTGGCGGCCGCGACGTATTCTGCTTCGCCGTGATGTTAACACGCAATTCTGCTTCTTGGATGACCTCCAGACCAGCTTTTCGCCTAGAAATTGAGCGCCACCGGAGGGGCTTTTCCTGTCCATTCGACAACCCGCATAATCACAGTCAGTATAGCCAATTAATTTGAAATTGGTGCCGTTAGAACACCACAATCCTAGGGTGGAAGTGCCTTTGAGGTAGCGTAAGATCCGCTTGACCGCAAGCATGTGGGATTCTTGGTCGGATTGGAAGCGGGCACAGAGGCAAGTGGCAAACATAATATCCGGCCGGCGTTATGTGAGATAGAGAAGAGCCGATGATGCTGCGATAGAGTGTGATGTCGACCGCTTTTCCTGCGTGATCGGTATCCAACTTGCAGCTCGTTGACATGGGAGTGCTGAGAGTCTTGCTCTGATCTTGATGGAACTTCTTCAGAATGTCCTTGATGTATTCAGTCTGACTTATGAAGATGTCATCTTCGAGCTGCCTGACTTGGAGTCCCAAGAAAAATTGCATCTCTCCCATGTGAATCATTTCAAACTTGCTCTTCATTAAATCTCCAAACCTCTTGCAGAGCCGTGGATTTGTTGATCCGAAGATGATGTCGTCTACGTAAACTTGGACGATCATCAGATCTTTGCCATGCCAATTGATTAAGAGGGTCGTATCGATCGTTCCTCGGATGAATCCTGACTTCACAAGGAAATCGCTCCAGACATCATACCAAGCACGTGGAGCTTGTTTCAGTCCGTAGAGAGCATTTTCCAATCCTTAGATGTGATCGGGATGTTTTTGATCAACAAAGTCTTCTGGCTGAGCGACACTGACTTCCTCCTTTAAGACGCCATTGAGGAATGCGGCCTTAACATCCATTTTGTAGACGTTGAAGTCTTTATGGGCCGTGTACGCCAAGAGAAGGCAGATGGCTTCGATCCGGGCAACAGGAGCATGAGTTTCATCGTATGCCTTCACGTTGGTTATATCCCTTCGCAACCAGCCTTGCTTTATTCCGGATCACTTCCTCATCATCATTCTTTTTGTTCTTAGAGACCCATTTCGTCCCGATAATTGTTTTCCAATGTGGACGAGGTACTAATGTCTACACTTGGAGATGCTCGAATTGGTTGATTTCGCTTGCATTACTATTATCCAATCCGCGTCTTGAAGTGCGTCTGCTATCTTAGTAGGCTCGTTTTGGCTCAAGAAGCAGCTAAAGAGACTGTATTGATTACGTGTCCGTAATCCACTCATCACCAATAATCTGATCAACCGGATGTGCTCGGGTCCGCTTTCGCTCATGTGGCAAGGCTGAAGTACATGCATCAGCCATTTGTGGAACGAGATTTCCAATAATATCTGGTTGTTCATTAGATTAAGGTAAGTCTATTTCTTCACTTGGATTGAGTGATTCTGACGAGACTTCCTCAAAAACGAAGGTTAGTTCTTCAGTGTTCTGTGGTAATTCTGAATCGGGTGAGGTGGGGATGTTTGAAGAGCTCGCATCGGCCTCGTCGAGTGGGGGCTCCACTAAAGGTGTAGCAGTCATGGTGTCTGGCCGATATACAGGCTCAAAGAGAGAGTCCAAATCATCTAACGCGAGTCTCAGAGCTTCTTCTGACGTTGAATCCTGAGTTGTTGCCATCTTCAGTTGGTTTTGGGCGACCACACCAGTGAAAGAAGGTTCTGAACTGTCGTATTCAGAAGCCGACTGGTTAGGCACCGGTCATGGACTGATGTGCCCGGAAGCCATCTCTGCCATTTCGTGGAAAGTGACATTGTAGCTTTCTTTCATAGTGCGGTTGGACTTGATATATACCTGGTACCCCTTACGAGTTGAAGAATACCCGATGAAAGTGGCTTCGAATGCTTTAGGGTCGAACTTAGCTCGTTGTTCTCTGTCGTTCGCCACAAAGCACTTGCACCCGAAGACCTTGAAGAAGGAAATGTTGGGTATCCGCTTGTTAATAATCTCGTACAGAGTTTTATCAAAGCGTTTGTGAACCATCATCCTGTTTTGAGTGAAACATGCAGTATTTACTGCTTCAGCCCAAAGAGTGTGTGGGAGGCCGGAATGAATCAACATCGTACGTATGGCTTCCACTGGAGTCCGGTTCTTTCTTTCAATGATCCCCATTGTGTTGAGGCGTCTTGGCGGCCGAGAATTGTTGACTAATCCCAAGTTTCTGATAAAAGTCATTGAGGTACTTGTTCTTGAACTCAGTGCCGTTTTCCGTTCAAATGACTTGGATATTTTGCTGCAGTAAATTCTGAGTCAAGTTCACGAAGTTGATGATCAAGTCCCATGTCTCGTCTTTAGTTCGGAGGAACTTCGTCCATGTGTAGCGAGAGAAATCATCAATACCAGCACGTACTTGCATCCATTGATACTTTGTGTCTGCATTAGTCCACAGAGGTCCATCTAGTGGACGTGAAGTAGAGGCAATCAACTTTAAATGATGAGATGCTCGCTTCATTTTTCTTGGCATGCCGAACATTGATGCTCTTTCTGTAATACTATAGTTGGAAGACCGTGAACCAATTTTTTCGTTGAAAGTCTTTGAAGAGCTTTAAGATTGAGATGAGACATACGTTGATGCCATAAGCTGTTCCTCTTAATTACAATCTGAGAAATGAGGCAAACAGCTGTCGAGGGCCGTACGGACATCAGGTTGATCGTGTAAAGGTTGGATTTCCGAAGTCCTTGGAGGAGTTCTTTGTCGTGACTGTCCAATATTCTGCACCAGTCAGCAAGAAAGACCACCTAGAATCCATTATCACAGAACTGGCCTATGCTGAACAAGTTATGGCGGAGACCTTCGACGTAGGAGACATCTTTTACCGTCAGATTCGTCAGAATGATATCCCCAAATCCTAGAATAGGGGCCGAGTCGTTGTTCCCGAATTTGACTTTTCCATTAGGTCGGTCTTGGTAGTTGCTCGGCAGTTCTTGATTTCCCGTCATGTGTGTGGAGCAACCAGAGTCGAGCTACCGCACATGATGGATCTGCAAAATTAAATTAGAGAGCTTTAGGTACCCACTTGTGAATGGGTCCTCTCAGATTAGCAGATTTAGATGTTGGTTCAGATATGATTCCTAAGTTAGTACTAGTTGGAGCTTTAACAACCCAAGTCAACGTCGAAGAAGTTGATGTGGGTGTAACCTTGGTAGAGACTTGGCCTTTTTTGCTTTCGTCTTTTTGGGCAGAGATTTAGGAACCCATTTGGGTTGAACCTGACTAATTTCAGCACGAACAAATGCTTTTCATTGGATAGTCTCCTAAGGTGCTCGGGGGATTCGATCTTGACAGGATACCTTAGGTGAGAGCAGGCATGAATAGCACTACAAGCCTTTTTGATGGCTGGATCTTTTTTCCTACGAGTCATCCTTGATGCATTTGTTTTAGAATAATTATTTTGATGAAGAGCCTATTTCAAAATTAGTGCTTCTAAAAGTGGTAGGTTCTAAGGAGCAAGTAGAAGCAATTATTTGAGAGAAGAAATAGCTCTTTTATTTCTATGAGTATTTAGTCTTTTTACAGGAGAAGGAGATACATTGAACACTTTTATGTCTAGAGACTCCTTCTTAAATCCTAAACTAGACACTCTCGCCTTCAATTCCTCTAGCTCAGGTACTACGCTCCCTGTAGACGTAGTAAAAACAAGGTTAGAGTCATTATTTCTCATATTTTGATTTTGAGGTTTTTGTACTTAAGAAGGCAATTTTTATTTCTTCACGCATTTCATATTGATTTCATCATTTGACGGAGTTGCGTGAGAAATGGCGTGTGAGATGGAGGAAGCTTCGAGATTTTTCATTTCTTTTAGGAATCTTTTCTTTTCAGCTTCAAAATCATCTCTCTCTTTTTCCAAAGAATCTCTTAATTCCTCTATTTTCTTAAAGATAGGGGGTATGTAGAGGGATTTTTCAGAATGACGACTTTGTGCTTCCCCTATTATATGATGTTCTTGAAAGTAAGTTGACTCAAGGCTCCAACCCTTGGGAAGAACCCTAGTTTTGTAGCTTTGATTCAACTCGGTGTAGGAGAAGGGGATTTCAACCCTAGTTTTGGCTTTTCTCTTGGCCTCTTCTAAGGCATCTATTCCCTTTTCATTAGTACGAACCATGAGATTCGTTAATTCTAAACCCATGTACTTGACATCGTAAAGTTGTTTGCAATCAACTTTTGACAGCACCGTGGATTCTCAAAGCCTAAGCCAAATATAGAACTCTTGGTCCATGTGTTGATTCAAGAATATTGTTTGATCAGTTTGGCCCCTTTTTACCAGATCTTCTAATTTCTTAACTTTAGTGTATAGCTTCTTACGCTCCTCTCCTAACAGAGTAAAATTATTTTCTACTGTTAATTTGGCAGCTTTACAGGCGTCTAGATCTCTCATAAGTTCACGAACCTTAGTATTTGATTTATCTAATTCGGCTTCTAGGTTGGTGATCTTAGTAGTTGCTTCCGCTATCCTACAATTGAGGTTAGCTTTCTCATTGAGATTTCTAACTAAACAATTATAGTTAATTTCTAGCGTGTCTTCTAGTTCCTTAATTTTTTCATTATTTTGCTCTATCGGAGGTTTTGCAGTCTCCCTAAAATGTAAGCTCTTAGTAAGTTCTTCTACTTTCGTACTAGAGCTCCTAATTTCTAATTCAAGAGTAGCGATTTTCTCCTGACACTTAGATAGTTTCTTCTCGATTTCCTTTATGCTTTGCTGCTCACGTTTCATGTTAGTGTATGCTTTTTGATACGATTCTAACATGGTCAATAATGTTGAAGAAGAATCTACCTGCTCATAAGGTCCGGATGCCTGGTTTCGTCCGTCTAGTTGGTGGTTTCGGCGTCAGAGTTCTCATCCAGGCGGGCCATGAGGGCAAGATTCTCTTCCTCTGAGCTAGACGTATCCTCAAGCCAATGGTCTTGTTATGTCATTAGAGCTACTCCAGCTTCCTTTTGTTTTGTGAGTTGAAGCTTCCTGGAGTAGTAGTTGGCGTCTCTCTTCTTTGGGAGAGTGCATTCTCTTGCATAGTGACCTGGTTTCCCGCAGTTAAAGCACTTGGTCGGTTCTTTGCTGTTTTTGACTTCGGAGTTCTCAGGTGCACGTTCTTTGTTCTTTGAGCTTGATGTCCGAAGTCGATTGGCTGATGATGAGGACTTCTTCTTCAAGTATTGTTTGCTCATCATTTTTCCAATGAGGGCCAACTGCTTTCCCAACGATTTCATGTTTGGCTCCATGTCTGAGTCTGATTCGACTTCAGACTCTGAGGGGGTAGGAGGCTTGATGATCTTCTCTTTTCTTGGTTTTGAGCTTCTCTTCTCTGAGACTAGGGCAACCGTGTCTTCGATAAGTTTGCCCTTCTGCTCCTTCTGAATCTCGCTCATATCTTCCTCGTGTTGAGCGAGATTGTCTAACATGGCGTGATCCAACTCCTCAAGACTTTGTTTTGTCTGATTTGAGTGGATATCTTCTTCCATTCTGAGGGCAGAGAGGAAAGAAATCATATGTTGGTTTCCATGTTCGTCTTAGTGATTTCTATTTTCCTCATCTCATTCAAGAGTGTGAGATATCTCTGATAGATATCATGTAAGCCTTCCTCGGGTTTAGCTCTGAAGGAGTCGTAAGCTGTGAGAATACTAGCCTTCTTGGCCTTGATACCGACTTCTATCCTTTGCATCATCTTATGCAGCTCATCCCACATTCCCTTAGCTGTAGGAATGTTGTTGATCTGGCGATAAATGTCGTTCTGGATGCCTTGCATTAGTGTGTTCTTGGCTATCAGATCATCCTTAGCTCTCACTCTTTCCTCTGCGGTGTATTCTCTAGGCTCTTTGAGTCGTCTAGAGGCATGAATTATAGGATTAGCAGTGTTTTCACCGGGTACATTTACCCATAACTGAGCTGGACCTTGCTCAAGTGATAAAAGAAGGAATTCTGCTTGATTTTTTAGCTCTATAAAGTTCAGAAAGCTGCTTTGCCATACTGTGTATTCGCCTCTCTTGAGTACGCGGGACGGTTGTCATTACCAAGAGAGTAAGCATCCATTTCTGTTTTTCTTGAGTTGATGTAGGAGGATCTTCGTTTGTTGTTTTGATGATTTGAAGAATGATGTGACGTGCCTAACAAGTAGCAAATTTGTTAGTACCGTTGCTTTAAAAAGAATGATCGAGAATTATTTTTGATCCAATCTTGAAAGTTTGATCAAAAATAATTTCGTCGATTAAGAATAGTGTTACTGATTTTACGCGCCAAATACTGTTCGAGAAAAATTTTCGAGCGAAAATAAAATTTCGATTCGAATGTAATTTTGCGATGAGAAACTGTTTAAGCAGTGAACTCAATCGACAAATTGACTCGTGAAGTTTTGTGATCGAAAAATTTAATCGTCGAAAAATTTTTTTGACCGAAATTCAAAATGTAGACTTTTTCAACATATTGACTCGAGAAATTGACTGTAGGATATCAGATTGCATTGATTAATTAGCTGTCCTTATAAATTGAGGCTTTTATTGTAATACTCCTTAGTTTATTAGGACTTAGTTTGTTATTTATACCAAGTATGTTTGGTATAAATGGATGTACAAACATTATGATCAATAGAAGATTTTAGAAAATTGATCCGAAGGGCTGCCAATCCAATTTCTAGAGAGAGAAAGTCAGAAATCTTTATCTCACTAAACGAATTCTCTCCTAAGGTCTGCGATGAGTTTCTCGATCAGACTTTGAATTCTAAACAATTCTAATCGATTAACTGAGGATTGAAGTCTAGGATCTTAGAGTTGATAATTCAGGACCTAACAATTGGTATCAGAGCAGATTCGTATCTGTTTTGAAGCTGAATTGTTAGAATTGGATCGAACTCGAAATCTGGTACTGTTCCATCGATGAACAGTTTGGTGCTGAGTTTGGTCGAATTGAACATCATTTGCTTTCAAACATGTTAGATCTTCTGTTTGTGAGTACTCAGTAGCTTACTTCGAGCATATACCTGCAGTTTCATGGATTAATTTCCAGTATTTGCTTGAATCTGCATTAAAATCGTATTGTGTATAAACTGTGAATTTCAATTTTTCCCGCTGAGTCTTGATCGAAATTAATTTCTTGTTTTGACGATCGAAAATATCTGAGCGAGAAATCTTGCTCAATCAGAATACTGATTAGTTACTGAAGTCGTTGTTGTCAACAGCGTGTTTAAAAAAACTCTCGAGCATTAAAATTCGACGGGAATTGACTATTTTGACCCCCACGCAAAACTTTTTCCCTCGAAAATTTTGTAGACATATTTGATTTTCGCTCGTAAAATTTTTCCGTCAACCAATTAGATTTGACTCAACAAGAAACTCCTTCGGGTACTATTCTTCGACGACCAAAATCAATTAAAGAAATTTTACGCTCGAAAAACTTAGTCAACTTTTCGAGTCAACACTGACTTTATTGTGGATTCTGTCAACAAAATTTCTCGACGTTTAAAATTTTCAATCGCAAAAATTCACTAAATAATTTTACAATTGATTTCACTATTTACACAGCTTTTCGTCGCAAAATAACATTCAAGTCGAAAATAATTTACGCTCGAAAAATTTTTCAACAGTACCTGACGCACGAAAACAGTAATACCCCTTTAAATCAATATTTTTGGTCAAACTGTAAAGATTGAATCAAAAAATAGTTCTCGATCATTTTTTAATCAAACGCTACTAACAAATTTGCTACTTGTCAAACACATTACACCGAAATTCAAACCAGCAAAACAATAAACGACGATCCAACATCCACTCGAAGAAGAAATGGATGCCTACTCACTTGGAAACGACAATCGTCCCCCGATACTCAAGAGAGGCGAATATACATTTTGGAGAAGCCGATTTCTGAACTTTATAGAGCTAAAGGAACAGGCAGAAGACATTCTCTCATCACTTGAGCAAGGTCCAGCTCAGTTCTGGGTATATGTACCCAGAGACAACACTGTTAACCCTCCAATTCTTGCCTCTAGGCGACTCAAAGAGCCTAGGGAATATACTGCGGAGGAAAGAGTGAGAGCTAAAGCTACCTAATAGCCAAAAACACTCTTATGCAAGGGACCCCAAACGACATCTATCGATAGATAGACAACATCCCAACAGCTATGTTAATGTGGGATGAGCTGCATAAGATGATGCAACGAACAGAAGTCGGCATCGAGGCCAAAAAGGCAAACATTCTAACGGCCTATGATTCCTTCCGAGCTAAATCCGAGGAAAGCTTACACGATCTTTACCAAATATATCTCACTCTCCTAAATGAGATGAGGAAGATTGAAATCACGAAGCAGAACATGGAAACCAACATCCGATTTCTTTCCTCTCTGCCCTCCGAATGGAAGAAGATATCCGCTCAAATCCGACAAAGTAAAGACCTTGAGGAGCTGGATATCCATGCCATGTACGACAATCTCGCATAGCACGAGGAAGATGTTAGCGAGATTCAGAATGAGCAGAAGGGCAAACTTATCGACGACTCAGTTCCCCTAGTCTCAGAGAAGAGAAGCTAAAAAACACGAAAAGAAAAGATAATCAAGCCTCCTACCCCGTCAGAGTCTGAAGATGAAATAGATGAGCCTAACATGAAAGCGTTGGGAAAGCAGTTGGCATTAATTGGAAAAATGATGAGCAAACGATACTTCAAAAAGAAGTCCTCATCATCAGCCAATCGACTTCGGCCCCCAAGCTCAAGGAACAAAGAACATACACCTGAAACCTCCGAAGTCAAAGCCTCTAAAGAACCGACCAAGTGCTTTAACTGTGGGAAACCTGGTCATTTTTCCAGAGAATGCACTCTTCCAAAGAAGAGAGACGCTAACTACTACTCCAAGAAGCTTCAACTCACGAAGCAAAAGGAAGCAGGAGTAGCTTTAATGGCTGAACAAGACCACTGGCTAGAGGACACATCTAGCTTAGAAGAGGAGAATTTAGCCTTAATGGCCCGCCTGGACGAGCATTCAGACGCCGAAACCTCAGAACAGAAGGACGAAGACCGAGCATTCGAACCTTCTGAGGAGGTAGATTCCCCTTCCACATTATTGACCATGTTAGAATCGTATCAATTAGCATACACTGACATGAAACATGGGCAGAAAAGCGTAAAAGTAGAGAAGAAGCTGTGAGACTTGCGTTGGAGGACTTGAAGTATCTCTCTGAGCCCGTATATCGGCAAGAGACTATTAACGATACACCTTTAGTGGAACCCCCACTCGCGAGGCCGATGTCATCGCCCAATCTTAATGAAGAAACAGACTTGCCTCAACCTAATGAACAACCTGAAATTCTTCGTAATCTCAGTCCACAAATGACTGATGCATCTACGTCAGCTCTACCACATGAGAAAGTGGACTCGAGCATATCCAGTTGATCAGATTATTGGTGATCTTTCGAGCGGAGTAAGGACAAGACATCAGCATAGTCTCTTCAGCTGCTTCTTAAGCCAAAATGAGCCAACCAAGGTAGCAAACGCGCTTAAAGACCCGGATTGGGCTATAGCTATGCACGATGAGATTAACCAATTCGAGCGTCTTCAAGTATGGACTTTAGTGCCCCGTCCGCATGGGAAAACTATCATCGGAACGAAATGGGTATTTAAGAATGAATGAAGATGGGGAAGTGATTCGGAACAAAGCAAGGCTAGTTGCGAAAGAATACAATCAACAGGAAGGCATCGACTACGATGAAACCTTTGCTCCTATTGCCCGAATCAAAGCCATCCGCCTTTTCTTGGCTTATGCGGCTCACAAAGACTTCAAGGTCTATCAAAAGGATGTTAAGACTGCCTTCCTCAATGGCGTGTCAAAGGAGGAAGTCTACGTAGCTCATCCAGAAGGTTTTGTTAATCAAGAACACCCTGGTCACATCTATCGATTGGACAAAGGTCTCTACGGACTATAACAAGCCCCATGTGCTTGGTATGATGTCCTGAGCGATTTTCTCGTGAAATCTGGGTTCATCTGCGAGACGATCGATACGACCCTCTTCATAAAATGGCAAGACAAAGACTTGATGATCGTCCAAGTTTATGTAGACGACATCTCGGATCAACAAATCCACGGCTATGCAAGAGATTTAGAGATCTAATGAAGAGCAAATTTGAAATGAGTCACATGGGAGAGATGCAATTCTTTTTGGGACTCCAAGTCAGGCAGCTCGAAGATGGGATATTCATAAGTCAGTCACAATACATCAAGTATATTCTAAAGAAATTCCATCAAGATTAGAGCAAGCCTCTCAGCACTCCCATGTTACCTAGCTGTAAGTTGGATGCCGATCCCACGGGAAAGTGGTCGACATCACACTATATCGCAGCATCATCAGCTCTCTTCTCTATCTCACCTCAAGCCGGCCGGATATTATGTTTGCCACTTGCTTATGTGCCCGTATCTAACCCGACCCTAAAGAATCCCACATGCTTATTGGGTTACCCGGTGTCTCCCGGAGACCCCACGTCCCTGGGAACGGTACGGAACAAAAATTTTCCAGGTTCCCCGATTGCCCTCGTAGCTCGGATCAGAATAGTAACGCATAGACATGCAATAGGGCGGGTCAAACCCATAGAGAATTACCAGTTAACGCGAGTGGCAGCTCCTCGTCCTTTTCGTCAAGACTTCGTCGATGATGGTGGATGGCACTAGATCGTCACGCCGACCTCGCGGTGTACCACAGAATCAGTTCTCTAAAGATGGATAGACAGAACTGAGCTGTCGCGTGGGAGCAACGTGTGTGCGTTCGGTATGTATTTTGTGCCTTTGGTTGATTTTGAAAATCACCTCTTTTTTCTCTACCTTTGGAGCATGAAATTCTTAGCCTATTTAAAGGCTTGGATTTTAGTAGTCCCTAAAGTGTGAGAGATTTATGCCAAATCTTACTCTCTTTTGAATTCCAAATCCAAACTTAAGGAAACTTACTATTATTAGAAAACTAACTTAAATGCCAAGTCAAACTCAGTATATTTAAATATGGTATGAAATTCGAAATTTAATCCTAAATTAATTACGAAATTTAAATAATTAATATTCTAAATATTTTATTCCATATTTATTTGTATCAAATATGCAAACTCCGAATATACCCTCAAAGGCATATTTCGAAATTAGCTTAAAGTGAAATCCAATTTTATCCTCAAGCCCATTAAGCACCTGGCCAAGCCCAAGTATTAAAGTTAGTTTCATAAGAAGTCCAACTTCGATCCAATAAATGCCCAAGGCCCATTAAGGCGTGGCCCAACGGCCCAAGGCCCGTTAAGGCCCAAAACACTTTCTCTCCTTATCATTATATGTTGATGATCCTTTTTAAGCCCGACTCTCTAGGTTCGAATCAATAGGCAAGGGATGAATCCAAGAGTCCGGTAGTTACCTAGCCAATCCCACAGTACCGGACCATAACCCGATTCCAGTGCGAATTTCGACCTAGTCTTTATCCAACAACCTCACTATAGATAACAGTGCTACGTATAAACTCTTCAGTTGTGTCCCAATCAAGTGAGAGCCATGGTCTATGTCAAACTCACTAAAACTCGATTCTAAAATGGAGACGAGACAAATTACCAAACTACCCTCCATGTCTCACATGAGTTAGTTCAATACCTTGGCCAATGATTTCGTAATTTCCCATTGACGTAATCATATGACACTTATCTCGATTACTTGCGGGACTGTTAATCCGTACTGGGCGGTCTAAGCCCGGCAATCACAAATCGTCATCAAGACCGATCTGGCCCGCTGACCCATGCAACAGCAAATCGGGTCGAAGGGAACCAGTGACAGTCGAGACTTCGAAGTCCACTCCGTCAAAGCCCCTTTTGGTTTAAGGTTCACGTAGACTACCATAGTATTTTTGTCGGTCATTGACACTCCTTAGGTAATAAGCCATGTTCGACCGTACGACCGTGAGTCAGTGTCCATGAAACAAGTCAATCCCTTGATTCGATTCGTATCACAAGTCATGACCTCCGCTTCCAAGCAAGATATCGACACACGATAGGCCATCGATAAATAAGCCGTGATGTTATCCGGCACCCAACTGGACCCTTAGGCTTACGGACATTTAATGTTCGAGGTTAAGAGTCCACTGGTCCCTTCCTCTCTCGTACCCATCGAGAACAGTGACTCAACTCGACACATTTGGATTTGTTCTTTTATTGCTTTACTGGATGCTAAGTAAAGAACTTTTATATCCAATAAACGAACAATGCCTTTCATTAAACACACGAAAATATCATATTACACAAAAGGTCGAATGATAAGTAATCTAATGCCCTATACAATCTAACCTCGTATAGCATTTTAGGGCATATTCCTAACAATGCTCGCGGTTAAACGATTCTTACGCTACCTCAAAGGCACATCTACCCTAGGATTGTGGTATCCTAAGGGCACAAATTTCAAATTAATTGGCTATACTGACGCTGATTATGCAGGTTGCCGAATGGACAGGAAAAGCACATCTGGTGGCGCTCAATTTCTAGGTGAAAAGCTGATTTGTTGGTCATCAAAGAAACAGAACTACGTCTCAACCTCGACGGCCGAGGCTGAATACGTCGCGGCTGCCAGCTGTTGGTCGCAAATGTTATGGATGCGGACTCAACTTCGCGACTATGGGTACAATTTAAATAATATACACATTTCTAGCAATAGCCAAAGTGCCATTGCGATTATGTGCAATCCCGTTCATCACTCGCACAAAACACATAGACATTAGATATCATTTTATAAAAGATAACTTAGAAAAAAGCACGATTGACATGTACTTCGTGAAAACGGAATATCAACTAGCTGGCATTTTCACCAAGGCTTTGGATGAAAAACGGGTCCAATTCCTTGTCGGAAAATTAGGCATGTTGAATCTTCCGTATCTATGCTTTACGTGCTCCTATGTGCTTACACATGTTCTATGATATGTATTTTCTATATTTTAATGCTATATCTTGCGTGAAATATTTCCTTATAATAAAACTAAAAATAATCTTTCAAAAACACTATACATATAAGTATAATATTAGGGAAAGACGATATCTTTAGGATGCTCGATCTAAGTCACGTTTAAATTTCCATGACATGCGACTGATTAATTGCTTAATTTTGTCAATCTTAAGTCGCATTCTTGTGTCTAAAAAGTTCTCTCGTAGACTCCATTAGACACAAAGCCATTTTATATGAGTGAGATTTCTAGCCTTCTTTATTTTCTTTCTACGGATCTATCCTTGAGCGAGTCACACAGGTCATTTCTTGTCTTAACTCGTGATTCTTGGCCTCATACTCACCCTGCATTAGAACGTTCGAAAGATGATTAGGGTACTTAGGAAATTCCTCACTCGGCCAAATATAATTTTCCATCCGTTAACATAGCCTTTAGTCATCCATTTTGAGCCTTCTCCAAATTCCGTTTCTTTATTTGAAAACCCTTTGAGCCTTAAACCGACAATATAACATTTTGGTGGGATGTTCAATCAAGAAAGGGGGGAGAAAATGGGACGAAAAAGAAAAAGATGACAAAAGAAGGTGGAAACGCACACGAGGAATGCTCAACGCACAAAGAAAAATAGATCAAAAGAACCTGCCTCTCAAAATCTTTAAGAAGAAGGGCATGGATCTTGCTGTGAACTTCTCCATCGATAATCTCGTGCACTCGTCAGAACGGCTGGAGCACCACGAAGTGAACTTCTCCAACGATAATCCGGTCTTATATCGAGACAACAAGAAGAGGAGCACGACCTTGGGTTCGTAACCGTGAACTTCTTCAAATCGATAATCTTTGAAACCTCTTTAGGGATTAAGAGAAAAGGAGCACGGTATCGGCCCAAGAACCAACGAGAAGAACTTCGCCTTAGATAATCTCTCAGTCTCGTACAGAAGCGGAGCTTTAGCTTCAGCAAGTGCGGAAAATTTACAAAAGATAAAAGGATGAAAAAGACAAGAGAACGAAAGAGAAAAATGCCGTAGTAAAGGAGAACGACGAAGGAATGGAAGACAACGTTAAGCTCACTTTTCCCAACAAGTTCCATTCCCTTCTGAGTCAACCAAATTACAACCTTCAAAGTCCCTTTAATTCCAAAATGACGATCTCTCGCTTGGTGAAATGATTGAAAGCGCATCGATCACAGGTAAAAATTGACTTAATATGACTTGTGTTGACTTGAGTGATATAACTATAAAAATCCCTAGTCAAAAATAAATGAGTGCTAGAGCGAACCTAGTGAGAGTTGTCGAAATGGACCCTACTTTGAACCTAAGACTTTAGTTTGCTGACGAGACTTGACGGCATAAAATCGTTCAAATGTCTTGTTAATTGTTTTTGGGCATAACAATGATCGAAGCAAAATAATCTGACCACATACTATTACTAAAATTAATATATGCATATATAATAAAACAAAAAAATTATATATATAAAAATATTTTCAACACGCACATTTTGATATGCAATTACCTTGCATCTACACGGAATTGATTAAATGCGATATATTGTTCATGCTCATACCCTCGTGTGAAAGTATAGTACATGTTTAGGGGACCATATATCTAGGCTAATCTTGATAAATCGCATGATTTTCATAATTGTTACTAAGATTGATTTATGTACTTGTTCGATAAATCAATTGAGTTGCACTATTTGAGGGGGAGCATTTACGAAATTTATGTCGTAGGCTTCAAATATTTTTGATGGTCTTTCTCTAAGTGTTGCAGAAAAATTCAAATTTGATTTTCCATGTACAACGCACTTCTAAGAAGGACTTCACGAATCGTCGCGATTTGGAGCTCAAGGCATTGGTAAAAATAGACAGAGAAAGCCAAATTAGTATAATTACTTCCAAATTAACTCTAATTTTCTCGACATCTTTGCTCTAAGTCTCGCAGATTCACTAACGATTGACCATGGAGACTGATGTTACAGTTCTGAATTACAGGGTGTTACTTGCATATATTTTCATACATAGGGGGAGCAATTATGTGATTTATCCTTTAACTCAGGGTCAATCTGAAAACATAGAAAAACTTGCTGTCGAGAAATTCGAGCGAATTTTGTAATTTTCTTTCACAATTTCTCGAGCGAAAATTGATTTGGGACCAAGTGGTAATTTTCTCTTTCATATTAACGAGCGAAAATTAAACAGGAACCAAATGGAAATTCTCGATCAGAATTTGTTGAGCGAAAATTAAATAGTAACCAGAGGAAATTTCTCGATAGTAAACAGTAATGGGCCGAGAAATTATTAAGTATCAAAACGTCTA
The DNA here is from genome assembly GCA_027422505.1 of Craterostigma plantagineum. NCBI lineage: Eukaryota > Viridiplantae > Streptophyta > Magnoliopsida > Lamiales > Linderniaceae > Craterostigma > Craterostigma plantagineum. Next base: position 710,509 of record JAPQWV010000227.1, read on the forward strand.
ATCAGCCCATTTAACGGAATTAATGCTTGCAGTGAAAATCCCCAAATACACGCAAAACCCTCAATCGCAAAACTCAACAGTCGATAATTTTTCTCTCACGAAAAACTTTTTCCGCAAAGACAAATCTTACAAAATCTTACCTATTTTCACTAACTCTTCGTTTTTGAGAGGTAGATTTGACATCCTTTAGGCATTTTTGTGTGTTTGAACTCTATTTACATCTATTTTCTGCAATCTTTAGCATGACTTTGTGAAAATTTCTCGTCTGCTCATAGTATGGAAACTCGAATGCTAGTTTGCAGTGTTTATAGACCAGTCTATGAGCATAATCTAGGTTAAAAACTGCATATTAAGATAGTTTAGAAGTTTCCTGAACGGTTTCATGATAAATTGTTTCGCTTTTCTGCGTTATCATAGTTCGATTGAAAGAAAGACTAAACTGGGTTTTAAACGTTTGAAGGCGTGATTCATAAGTCGGATAGGAATCAGACCCAAGCGGCTTTTTAATGCCAGTTTTCTCCAACTCGAGAATCTTCTATTCTCCAGACCGAGTCGAAGATGCCACAACAGACTCGAGTTCGGCTCCAATTTTCGTTTGTTGGTGATTGTATTCACAGTTTTTGTTCTATCTTCGATATTTAGATAATATAATCCATTCAGTAAACTTGCACTTCCGACGCAATTATTTCCAAAACAAATATTGCATATATTATTACTAAAACGGAACTCGTAATCATTTCCGCTCAAAACGGGAATAGAAACAATATTCTTATGCCCCTTGGGCAAAACTAAACAATCGAAAAGCAGTAAACTATATCTAGTAGATAAAACAAGAGTTCTTGATCCAATGTGGGTCGCCAGTACACTATGTCCGCTTCCTACGTTGATCATGATCTCTCGGTCCGCCACCTTCCTACTTCGTTCCAGACCTGGTTCGAAACACAGATGTGAGCACGAGCTCCCGAGTCTATGATCCACGAAGTGGAAGATACTGTCATAGAACAATTAGTTTCTAAAACGTAAAGTTCTTTACCTGAGGCGGCTAGCTTTGGGCAATCGCGCTTCCAATGGCCAACCTCATTGCAGTGAAGGCATTTGTCCGTCGGCTTGGCGCCTTTGTACACGTTCTTCTTAGCCTTGCCTTTCGAAATTTGACCTTTGAGCTTAGTAGGCTTGTCCGACTTTTTCTTTTTACTCGACCCTCGAGTCTTAGCATTCGCGACAAGAACAACTTCCTTTCCTTTCACCATCTTCATCTGAGTTTGTCCCACTGACAACTGGTTCATCAACCCAGTCAACGTCATCTCGGCTTTGTTCAGATTAAAGTTCACAATGAACGAATTGAAGGAAGGTGGGAGCGACTGAAGTATCAGATCGTTCTGGAGCTCATTATCCACGATAAAGTCCAGCGCCTCGAGTCTTTCGATCCAATCTATCAGCTTGAGCACATGCTCTCCAACGTCACTACCATCAGCCATTTTGCAATTGAAATAGTTGCTCCGTAAGGGAATAGCGAGCACTCCTGTAATGTTCTCCAAAAAGCTCCTTCAAGTGAAGCAAAATGGCGCCCATTTCCATTTCCGAGTGAGTGTGCGCTGCAACTCATTGCTCATGGAAAGAAATATATATCCCTTGACCTTTGGCTCGTCAATCTGCCACTTGGCATAGCAGTCCGGTCTTCGTCACTCGCATCAGCCCCTGGGACTTGCGATGCGGGGGAATCGAGGACATATGTTAACGACTCCATACATAGGACTATCCTCAGGTTACGGAGCCAGTCCACGTATTTTGGTCCAACTAAAGAATTTCTCTCAAGCAGCATAGTAATAATGTTCGTCATCGCAGTAAATAAAAAGAAACGTAAAGCTGCAGAAAATAAAGATTTAATTAGGTTTATCTTATCTTTCATCAAGCGCAAACAAGGACTTTTCTTTTCGCTTGACTCCCACTATTTTTCTCGAAAACACTATCCTCCCGAGAAGAGTTTCGGAAACCTCGTTGAAAGTTTCATAGTGGAGTTGATGTCCCCAACTCACTAGATTCGCCTCAACCTTTAACGCAATATTTGGCTCATCTAATCTTATCGAAGTCACGTCAAACGTGAACTTATCCAATAAGAGTTTCAACTATCTTTATCTCAGTCATTGACCCTCACGGCTAACCCTGCTTATTGGGTATAACTGCCTAAGTGTGAACTATAAACTTATAATCAAATCGCACAGAACGTAACGCCCTTTGCTGCCATATGCTTCATGGTGGGCGAACTGGTATGACGAGCGGCGTCCAAGACGCACCCGAGACGCTAACATTGGGGCGGGATATACGATGTCAACTTACTCGGAACAAATCGCAGAATTCCCCAATGCTGGACATCTCGAGCATGATAGAAGACAGGAATCCAACTCCTTTACCCACTTAGTATTTATCTAACGGGAGAATAAACCATCTCACATAAGAGCACATTGAACATGCGTATCACTTCAAAAACCAACACGCACGTAGGTAGTAAATTAACCCTAGGAAAATAAACAACAAGACAACACAAGCGGGTCAATTCTAGTTTATCCCTGTTACATGCGTATTAAAAAAACTCGGGTTGTCACATGGTTCTTGAAGTCGTGAAACGTCCTTCGTCACTCGAACAACCTCAAAGTCACCGAACGTCCACCACCTTGTGACCGCCAGGGGGTTGTTTACCATCAAATGGGCCCTCGTGTTCGTATTTTAGCTAATCTAATAAAACGGTAAATTACAACACGAGGGGATCATAAGTCCCGAACAACCCGTATAGAACAAATACAACCCCAGGGGACGTGACCCTTAACAAATGACCCGGAAACCAAATTCTTAAACCCGTAAGTGCGCCTTAAATCACAATCATAATGCTGCCGCGCGGGTCCCGGTCCGGTCCGTGGTTCCCCCTCGGTTCGTACCGCACAAGTGGATGGTCGTGGGTTGGCAAACGACGCATCGGACAGCCCAACAACGGTCGAACCGCGTCGGCGTTTCGATCGTCTCCTACACGCCTCGTGTCAATTTAAACACGTTATGATTCCGATCACGAGTGCCCGCTCTGATACCACTGTTGGGTTACCCGGTGTCTCACGGAGACCCCACGTACCCGAATACGGTGCGGAACAAAAATTTTCCGGGTTTCCCGATTTCCCTCGTAGCTCGGATCAGAATAGTAACACATAGACATGCAATAAGGCGGGTCAAACCCGTAGAGAATTACCAGTTGATGCGAGTGGCAGCTCCTCGTCCTTTACTTCAAGACTTCGTCGATGGTGGTGGATGGCACTAGATCGTCACGCTGACCTCGCAGTGTACCACGGAATCAGTTCTCTAAAGATGGCTAGAGAGAACTGAACCGTCGCGTGGGAGAAACGTGTGTGCATTCGGTGTGTATTTTGTGCCTTTGGTTGATTTCGAAAATCACTTCTTTTCTCTCCCTTTTGGAGCACGAATTCTTAGCGTATTTAAAGGCTTGGATTTCGACATCTTAGTCCTTAAAGCGTGAGAGATTTTTGCCAAATCCTACTCTATTTCGAATTCCAAATCCAAAGTTAAGAAAACTTGCTAATATTAGAAAACTAACTTAAATACCAAGTCAAACTAAGTATATTAAATATGGTATGGAATTCGAAACTTAATCCTAGATTAATTACGAAATTTAAATAAATAATATTCCAAATATTATTCCATATTTATTTATATCAAATATGCAAATTTTGGGAAATACCCTCAAAGGCATATTTCGAAATCAGCTTAAGGTGAAATCCAATTTTATCCTCAAGCCCATTAAGCACTTGGCCAAGCCCAAGTCTTAAAGTTAGTTTCATAAGAAGTCCAATTTTGATCCAATAAATGGCCCGAGGCCCAAGGCCCGTTAAGGCCCAAAAAGCTTTCTCTCCTTATCAGTACACATTGATAATCCCGTTTAAGCCCGACCCTCTAGGTTCGACTCAATCGGCAAGGTAGGAATCCAAGAGTCCGGTAGTTACCTAGCCAATCCCGCAGTACCGGATCGTCCCGATTCGAGAAATAGCAAAACTTTCTCACACTAAAGGAATTCTCTCTCGTGTTTTTCAAGTGAAGGTTTTCGATCGAAATTCTTAATTTAATAATTCTAATCGATTTCCTTAGAATGCCTAGGATTGATTGTGTTGACAAACGAGGACCTAACAATTGGTATCAGAGCAGATTCATTCTGTTTTGAATCGAAATTGTTAGAATTCGGATCGAAATGTATATTCTGGAACTGTTCAGGCGAAGAACAGTTTTGGCGCGAATTAGTTTTTCGATCTGAATTGCCTAATTCTGTGCGTATCTTATTTGATTTCGATGTTTATGTGTTTGTTCTAGCAATAGAAATCGATGGCGATTAATCCGTAGCAGTTTGAATATCAATTTAGCAGAATAGATCAAATTTGAATCGTTACTGTTCGCGCGAAGAACAAACTTGAGCACAGTTTTTGATTAAAATTGACATATTTTGCTTCATAATGTGTTTAATTGTCTGCGTGCGAATCAAACTTCTGATTACGAGCAGAAACCTGCGATTTCATAGTCTAATTCATCGTTTTTGGTTGAATCAAGGTTAATTAGGGTTCTGATTTTATTCGCAGAACTTCAATTTTTCTCGCTTAAGTTTTCGATCGTAGAAATTTCTCGATCGCAAAACTCCGCGCGAAAATTTTTATCGATCAGAACACTAAGTCAGCACTAAAATCGTCTTTACTAGGAATGATTTTAGTAGAAGAATTTTACGAGCGTTAGTTAGCTAAAAAACGTTTTCGACGAAGATCTATTTTGACCTTTGCGCTCGCAAAACTAACCGTCGAAACTTTTTCGGTCAAACTAATACAGTTTGACCAAGCGAAAATTACTTGCTATCGAAAAACTTTTTCAGTCAACAAATTTATTCTGACTAAGCAAGAAACCTACCTTAAGTACGATTAAAAGATTTTTCTCGATCGAAAGTTTTTGCACAAATGTTTCTCGCCCGAAAATTTTGTCGTGACGCACTTTCTCGCACGAGAACAGTGACATACATTTTAATCACGACTGAATTATTTTTGATCGAAAATCTAAAGATAGAATCGAAAATAATTCTCCACTGCTTTAATATCAAATGCTACTAACTAATTTGCTACTTGTGAAGCACATAACATCGCTCAAATCCATCAAACAACAAACGAAGATCCTTCGTCAACAAAAAAAAAAGCAAAGAAGAGATGGATGCATACTCGCTAGGAAACGACAATCGTCCGCTGATCTTGCAACGCGGTGAATATACAGTCTGGAGAAGTCGCTTGAAAGATCAAGCCGAAAATTTATTGCAGTCACTCGAAGAGGGACCTGCACAGTTTTGGGTCACCATAGCCGCTGATGACACGGCTACTCCTCAAATTCTCGCTACTAGGCGACTTAAAGAGCCTAGGGAGTACTCTATCAAGGAAAATGCCCGCGCGAAGGCTGATCTGATAGCCATGAACACACTCATGCAAGGCATCCCTAATGACATCTATAGACAAATAGACAGCCTCCCAACTGTTAAGGGAATGTGGGATGAGTTGCATAGGATGATGCAGATGATGAAAGTAGGCATCAAGGCCAAAAAGGCGAATATCCTCACTGCATATGTCTTCTTCAAAGCAAAGCCGGATGGGAGCCTATATGATGTATTTCAAAGATACCTCACTCTTCTCAACGAGATGGGGAAGATAGAAATCTCGAAGACGAACATGGAAACAAATATCAGATTTCTATCCTCTCTGCCCTCGAACTGGAATAAGATATCAACTCAACTTAGACAAAACAAAGATATGGAGGAGTTGGATATTCATGCAGTGATAATCTCGCCCAACACGAGGAAGATGTTTGCGAGACTTAGAGAGAGCAGAAGGGCAAGCAGGTTGACAACACCGTTGCTCTAGTCTCAGAGAAGCGTGGAACAAAGCCTCGCAAAGAGAAGATCATTAGGTCTCCTTCCTCATCTGAGTCAGAAGAAGATTCAGAATTGGACGTCGAGCCAAGTACGAAGGCACTACGAAAGCAGTTGGCTTTAATCGGAAAAGGATGAGCAAGAAATACTTCAAAAAGAAGTCCTCATCCTCGTCCAACAAACTTCGGACCTCAAGCGATAAGAACAAGGAACATGCACCAGAGAGCTCCGAAGTCAAGAACACTAAAGAGCCCAACAAGTGCTTCAACTGTGGCAAGCCTGGTCATTTTGCCAGAGAATGCATTCTTCCCAAGAAAAGAGATGCTAATTACTACTCCAAGAAGCTTCAACTCACGAGGCAGAAGGAAGCAGGAGTAGCCCTCATGGCAGAGCTGAACCACTGGGTCAAAAACACGGCTAGCTTTGGAGACGAGAATCATTCCCTCATGGCACGCCTTGACGACGACAACGTCGCCGAAACGTCCAACCAGAAGGACGGAGATAACGCATCACCTCATCACAAGAGGTAGACTCTTCTTCCACATTATTGACAATGTTAGAATCATATCAAAAACAATATGCTAACATGAAACGTGAGCGGAAAAGTATTAAGGAAGTAGAGGATAAACTTTCTAGGTCTCAGGAGAAGATAAAAAGTCTTGAATCAGAACTTGGAAGCTCTAGTGCTAAAATAGAAGAACTTACTAAGAACCTACATTCTAGAGATACTAGTCAACCTCAAATAGGACAGCATAGCGAAAAGATTAAGAAATTAGATGATATTCTTACGCGTAGGGGACATTCTGAGCAGACGATATTTCTAAACCAGCCCAAGGATACAGAATTCTATAATCCAATAGAAGGCATATGTTTCACTAACCCACGTGTTCTACGGAAGAAAGAAATATATGATATTAAGAACATGGTTTAGGAGTAACCTCTCTTAGAAATTTCACTGAAGCGACAAAACAAAGTACTTTAGATTCGTCTAAGAGAAGAGCCTCACATGGGCCTGAAATCTCCTTTGACTACACATAACTAAATGAAGGAGACAAAAAAATGAAACCATCTTTAACACCTGTCTGTGATTTAGTTCAACCTCCTGCATCTCAAACACACTACGAGGAATTCAAATACGTTCATTATAAAAATTCTCTCTACAAACCTCCTATAATAAAACAGATAGAGGAAGCTCAAGCCAAATTAGATAAAGAAAGAGATAAGTTCGAAGTTGAAAAGAAAAAAGTTCTTAAAAGAGATGGAAAATCTCAAAGCTTCCTCATCCTCCCAAACTACCTCTCACGCTACTATGAAAAGCGTGAAAATAAAAAAAATCACCTTCGAAAGATCAAAAGTGCATTCATAATTCTGTTAAAAGTGCTAAGACTAAATCTATTTTACCTACGTCCACAGGGAGCATAGGGCAAGTACTAGAACTGAAGGCGAGAGTGTCTAGTACTAAGAAGGAGCTAGTAGATTTGAGTATGTCTAAGAATGCTGCTTCTTCTGTACAAATAAATGACACTCGTAGAAATAAAAGAGTCATTTCTTCGCTTCGAATAATTGCTCCACAAGTACTCTACAGCCTACAATTTTTAGAAGCACTAATTTTGAAATCGGCTCTACATCTGAAGCTAAAATTAGTCATTCTGAAACAAATGCCACTACGAAGACCCGTAGGAAACAAGATCCAGCCATAAAGAAAGCGTATGGCGCTGTGCATGCCTGTACTCACCTAAGGTATCCCGTAAAGATTGAGTCCCCCAAGCACCTTAGAAGATTATCAAAAGAAAAGATCTTTTCCTTGGTCAAGCCTACCAAAGCATTTGTACGTGCTGAAATTAACCTTCCCTGCAAGGTTCAACCCAAATGGGTTCCTAAATCTCCGTCTAGGACGTCAAAAGCCGAAAAGGCCAAGTCACCTAAAGAGGCTACACCCAAGCCCACGTCTCCGAAAGTGACATGGGTTATTAAAACTCCCTCAAGAAATAATTTAGGAACCATATCTGAACCTAAATCCATATCTGCTAATCTGAGAGGACCTATGCTTAAGTGGGTACCTAAAGCTCCCTAACTTGTTTTTTGCAGATCCATCATGTGTGGTACATCGACTCAGGTTGCTCCACACACATGACTGGAAATCAAGAGCTGCTGAGCAACTACAAAGACCGACAAAACGGCAAAGTCAGATTCGGAAACAATGACCCAGCTTCCATTCTTGGAGGTGGGATATTATTTTGGAAAATCTGACGATAAAAGATGTCTCTTATGTCGAATGTCTCCGCCATAACTTGTTCAGCATAGGCCAGTCAGGACACAGAACTCCTCTATGGACTTCAGAAATCCAATCATCACACGATCAACCTGACGTCCGTGCGGCCCTCGACAGCTGTATGCCTCATCTCTCAGACTGTTTTACAGAGGAACAGCTTATGGCATCAACGAATGTCTCATCTAAATATGAAAGCTCTCCAATGCCTTTCAACGCAAAATTGGTTCACGGTCTTCCAACTATACTACTACAAAAGGAGCATCGTTGTTCGGCATGTCAATTAGGAAAATGAAGCGAGCGTCTCATCAAGTCAAGCAAATTGCGTCTACCTCTCGACCATTGGAACTAATCCACATGGACCTCTGTGGGCCAATGTAGACACAGAGTATCAGTGGCAGCCGGTGGTACAATGCTGATCCATTCTGGTCTTTCATGTTTTCTTTGGGCTGAAGCAATAAATACCGCCTGTTTTACCCAAAATAGGACGGTGGTTCACAAACGTTTAAAAAGACTCCGTACGAGATTGTAAATCAAAGAGTACCCAACATATCCTTCTTTAAAGTCTTCGGGTGCAAGCGTTTTGTGGAGAACGACAGAGAGCAACGTGCAAAGTTCGACCCTAAAGCATTCGAAGCAACTTTCGTCGGTTATTCTTCAACATCAAAAGCGTACCGAGTATACATCAAGTCCACCCGCACGATTAAGGAAAGATACAACATCACTTTTCACGAAGTGAACTCGATGGCTGCTGAACAAAACAGTTCAGGACCCGTGCTCAACTCGTTGGCTTCTGAACATCTCAGAACCCGTATTCACTGGTTTGTTGGCACAAAGCCAACAGAAGATGGCAACAACTCAGCAATCACCACCAAACGAATCTCTAAGACTTGTGTTAGAAGACTTGGATTCCCTCGTTGAGCCTCTACATCCGCCAGTCACCATCAATCATACACCCGACGAGGCCGATGTACCAAGTTCTTCAACAGACACTACCTCACCCGATTCAGATTTGCCACAGAACAATGAAGAACCTACCGTGGGTGTTGAGGAAGAATCATCAGAGTCGCTCCCTCCCGGTGCGGATTTGGAACTTCCTCACACTAATGAACAATCGGAGTTCATTGGAAATCTAGATCCATAAATGGCTGATGCATCATCTTCAGCCCACATGAGCGCAAGTTGACTAGAGCTCACCCGGTTGATCAGATAATTGGCGATCCTTCGAGCGGAGTAAGGACACGACATCAACACAGTCTTTTCAGCTGTTTCTTAAGCCAAACGAGCCCACTAAGGTAGCAGACACACTACAAGACCCGGATTGGATTATTGCAATGTAATAGGAAATCAACCAATTCGAACGTCTTCAGGTGTGGAAATTAGTACCCCGTCCGCATGGGAAAACTATCATTGGAACAAAATGGGTATTTGAGAACAAAAAGAATGAAGATGGCGAAGTGATCAGGAACAAGGCACGATTAGTTGCTAAGGGATACACCAACAGGAAGGCATTGACTACGACGAAACGTATGCTCCTATTGCCCGAATTGAAGCCATTCGTCTCTTATTGGCTTACGCGGCTCATAAAGCCTTCAAGATCTATATGGACGTTAAAACCGCCTTTCTCAACGACGTACTTAAAGAAGAAGCCTATGTCGCTCAGCCAGATAGATGGCTTTGTTGATCAAGAACATCCTGATCATGTTTATCGTTTGGATAAAGCTCTCTATGGACTACAACAAGCCCCACGTACTTGGTATGATGTCCTGAGTGACTTCCTCGTAATGTCTGTATTTATTCGAAGAACAATCGACACGATCCTCTTCATCAAATGGCAAGACAAGGATCTGATGGTCGTTCAAGTTTATGTCGACGGCATCATTTTTGGTTCAACAAATCCACGGCTTTGCAAGAAGTTTGGAGATCTCATGAAAAGTAAATTCGAAATGAGCCACATGGGAGAGATGCAATTTTTCCTAGGACTTCAAGTCAGGCAGTTCGATGATGGGATATTTATCAGTCAAACAAAATGTATTAAGGACACCTGAACCTTCCATCAAGATCAGAGCAAGCCTCTCAGCACTCCCATGTCAGCAAGTTGCAAGTTGGATGCCGATCCTTCAGGTAAATCGGTCGACATCACACTTTATCGCAGCATAATTGGATCTCTTCTCTACGTCACTTCTAGTCGTTCGGATATCATGTTTGCCAGTTGTCTTTGTGCCCGCTTCCAAGCCGATCCCAAAGAATCCCACATGCTCGCGTTGAAGCGTATTCTTCGCTACCTTAAGGGCACAACTACCTTAGGACTATGGTATCCTAAAGGTACGAACTTCAAACTTATCAGCTATACTGACGCTGATTATGCAGGTTGCCGAATGGATAGGAAAAGCACCTTCGGTGGCGCTAAATTTCTAGGCGAAAAGCTAGTCTGCTGGTCATCCAAAAAGCAAAATTGCGTCTCAACTTCGACGACTGAAGCTGAATACATCGCAGCCGCCAGCTGTTGCTCCGAGATGCTATGGATGCAGACTCGGCTTCGCGATTATGGGTACAATTTAAATAATATACCTATATATAGTGATAGCCAAAGTGCCATTGCGATTACGTGCAATCCTGTTCACCATTCACGCACGAAACACATAGACATTAGATATCACTTTATCAAAGATCACGTAGAAAAAGGCACCATTGACATGTACTTTGTGAACACCGAATATCAACTAGCCGACATTTTCACCAAGCCATTGGATGAAAAAGGATTCCAATTCCTTGTCGGAAATTAGTCATGTTGAATCTTCCATGATATGTGCATTACCTGATCTTCTGTGCTATCACATGCTCTATTCTATGTGTTTTCCATGCTCATTTGTCTTATCTTGCGTGATAATAAAATTACTAAAATAACAACAAATAAAAAATTAATAATAATAAACTATACACATACCTATAATATAGGGGAATGAAGATATCTTTATGATGCTCGATCTACGTCACAATTAGATTTCCTTGGCATGCGACTGATTGCCTGCTTAATTTTGTCAGTCTAAGTCGCATTCTTGTGTCTAAAGCTCATTTAGTTTGCTCCACTAGACACAAAGCCACTTTACATAAGTGAGGATTCTTGCCATTTATTTTTCCTTTCTACTGATTTATTCTTGAGCGTGTCACACATCAATTGCTTGTCTTAACTAGTGATTTTTGGCTTCATACTCGCCTTTCGTTAGATCCTTAGGAAAATGATTAGAGCACTTAGGATATAAAATTTCAATCCTTTAATACAGCCTTTAGTCATCCATCTTGAGCCTTCTCCGATATCATTTTCTTCACTTGGAAATCCTTTGAGCCTTCAACCCTAAGTCTTGATGGGATATTCAATCGAGAAAAGGAGGGGGAGAAAACGAGACGACAAAAAAAAAGATGACAAAAGGTGGAAAACACACACGAGGAATGCTCAACGCACAAAATCTTGCTGTGAACTTCTCCATCGATAATCTCGTACACTCGTCAGAACAGCTGGAAAGCGGAGCACCACGAAGTGAACTTCTCCAACGATAATCCGGTCTTATATCGAGACAACGAGAAGAGGAGCACGGCCTTGGGTTCAAATTCCACAATTGCGAACTTCTTCAAATCGACAATCTCTGAAACCTCACTAGGAATTAGGAGAAAAGGAGCGCGGTATCGGCCCGAGAACGAACAAGAAGATCTTCGCCTTAGTAATCTCTCAGCCTCGTAGAGAAGGGGAGGTTTAGCTTGAGCAAGTGCAGATTGAGTCAAAGAAAAATCGTTAAAGGATGAGAAAGATAAACAATAAGAGAAAACGGCAAAAAGGAGGAAAACGACAAAGAAAAGGAATCAGATCCTTAGTCCACAATTCCAAAACTATCATTCCCTTCTTAGTCAGAGCCAAATTAAAACCATTCACAGTCTCTATGATTCCACATCGACGATCTTTTACAAAGGCGAAATGATTAAAAACGCCTCGATCATAGGTAAATTGACTTAAGATTGCTTGTGTTGACTAGAGTGATATAAATATAATCATCCCAAGGTAAAAATAATCGAGTGCTAGAAATAATCCAGCGAGAGTTGTCGAAATGGATCATTCTATGAACTTAGGACTCTTTAGTTTGACGACATGACTTGACGGTATGTGATCTTTTCAAGTGTCTTGTGAAATTTTAGGCGTGACAATGATCGCAGCAAAATAATCTGACCCCATACTATTAATAATATTAATATGCATACGAAAATATATAAATATATGAAATTTTTTTCTGAAAAATTTACTTGACAAATTTGTAGTTTCCGATCACAAATTTTCTCGGTTGAAAATTTTAGCGGTGAAAAATTATTTTTTTCGACGATAAAATTTCTCCATCGTAAAAGCACACAGCGATAATTTGATCGATTGAAAATTTTCTCGATGGTTGACTTAGTCTCTTGTTGAAAATTTTCTCGATCGAAAAATTTCGCAGCCAAAAACCTTTTTAAAACCGAAAATCTTTCTCGCTCAATAAGTTTCATAGCGAAAAATTTTATTCACGCGCGAAAAATTTTCGATCGTAAATTTACATGCAAATCTAATTTCTCGATCATAAATTTACACAAAAATTTTTCTCGATCGTAAAATTTCTCGGCTACAGTACCACAACTTAAGTTCAAACACTTAGAAATTTTCTAAGTCCTTTTTCAACTGTAGCTATCATTAGCGAATAAAATTTTCGATCGCAAATATACACTTCAAAATCACATTTAGGCAGTTCAATTGAGAATTTCAAACTCTCGCGATAAAAAGCACGGAGCGAATAGTATTTTAACACTTGGTAAAATTTTCGACCAATTTTGTTGAACTTATATAACCTATATGTGCATTGACATTTCCACTACAATTTTATCAAACATGTTATAAATAGCTTCATCATTATGGTTTGATAAATTCAAACTTCGACTAAATTTTAATCTAACTAATGACTTGAATATGTATTCAGATGGATCACTACCCTACCTACAACCACATCTACGAGAAGGCTCTATACCTTAAAGTACACGACACGGACTTGCAACTAGATCTGACCACCTTCCGGTGTCCAGATGACATCATCGTGTCCATACTACAAGGCCATCCACTATGGCATGCTCTTACCGTGACGGCCTCAATGCTGATGGTCTACCTCCAGCAGTTTTGGGGTATGATCAAGAGCCTCATCATGAACGGGGCGTATCACTTCACCACGGTTGTAGGGATGAGGCACGTCTGTATGAGCAAGAATGTTCTCAGACTTCTGAGTACCTCCCTCACAGCCAAAATTACGACCCCTTCCCATCAGATACAGAATTGGTGCATGATTTCCTCCACCTCACCAAGCTAGCTCAGATGCAGAGCAACGGGATTCCTCATCCGCGGAAGACACTTTTTGGTATAACCAATAAGTGTTTGTCCCAGAAGCACGCAGGCTTCGACAAAGGTAATGGCCACATCCTCCGGATATTTCACGGAGTACTGTTCTGACGGAATTACGATTTCACTCAACTGATCTGGAACGACCTCGCGGAACAGATCAGACAGAAAGAGAATAAACGTTCCAAAAATGTGCCGTATGCGAGACGGTTCTCCGTCATCATCCACCAACAAATGGAGATGTACGAGCAGAATATTCCTCGCCTGCCTCCGGGAGGAAACTATCAGCCACCTAGGCTCAAGTTCTTCCACAACCCCAGGCTCGCGGACCTAGGTCATGTTAGGGAGTGTGCCCTCAGAATGCCATACGAGGACTAGGAATAGTATATGGCACACGATGATGTATAGGTTGTAAGACAGGTTTATTGAATATACAGTCAAATAAATTAATGTATATATATTTTCATTATAATAAAGGCATTATTATTTATTTATCGAATTTAAAGTCTACTTGGCATCCGGTAGTGCGATAAATAAATAACACCCAAATTTTTGAGTTGGACGTCTGATACTCGTTGGACGAGAGAGGAGACACCGGACGGTCCTTAATCTCAACATTAAATAAAAAGTCCGTAAGTCTAAGGATTCTAGGTGGGTGACTAGATATCCGAATATGACTTATCCATTGACGACCACATAGTATCGGTAGTGTCACCAATTACCTGAGAGGTTGTGGGTCGTGATGGAGATATTGGTGATCAGAGAGATTGCGTATTTGGACATTCGGCTCGTATCCGTCTCAATCACATGGCTAAGATGTTGTCAATGATTGAACGAATGACTATAGCAGCCTCAGACTATAGGGTCATTGACGGATTTGCTTTCGCGATTTCAGTTTGTCGCTAGTTGGCTAGGCTCACAAGTGTTCATAAATGAGACATGGGTCAGCGACGAAACGCAACCGACTTTACGGAGGTGATTACTGGGCTTTGACTGCTATCGGGATTCACTGCCTATATTCGTATAGGTTAATGTCCTATGAGGTAATCGGAGAGCGACGATTATAAAGCCTTCGGCCGAAGCTTGGAAAACTTGCTTGTATTAGATACAGAGCGGAGTTTAAATAATCGGTTCGGTCTCGATTATAACATAGTGTTAGGTTAGTGAGTTTGACATTTACATGGCTCTCACCTAACCGGGACGCAAGTGAAAGGCGTAAGAAGTATTTAAATGTATACACTATGGTCGGTTCGCCCGAATTTCGATTAGATCAAAATTCGTTCTCAACTGGGATCTGTCCGGTACCTTTGGATTGGCTAGGCGAATACCGGGACTCGTGGATTCCTCCCATGCCAGTTGAGACGGAACTAGAGAGTCGCGCTTAAAAATGGTAATGAACTTGAACGAAACGGCGGGCTGTTCTGTGGAACCTAACGAATGAGATTCGTTGAGGTAGTGGCAAAGTTGATACGAGGTGCCGACGACTTAGTTAAATTCCAGTGACAGTCACGGAAATCATTTGGACTTGAGATTGTCTTAAGTGCTTAATTAATTAATTAAGTGAGTCTCAATTATAATGAAAATAATTAGATTGGATTTAATTGTTTTTATTATTTAAAAGATGGACTAAATTGAGAATTTAGAAATCTCAGGGGCCGAAATGAAATTATCGCTTAGTAAATAAAATATATATAAATATATATATATATAATACTAAGTGCTAACGTGTGATGCTAGATTAATCTAGCTTAATGACTCACCTTGACAGACATGTCGTATTGTTCCATTAGAAAAATAATAATTAAAAATAAAAATAAAAAAAAATAATCAAACATGTATAATAAGAAGGCAACGTGAGTTTCTACATGGGAGAGGAACTTTGGTTTTTTTCCCTAAGTATAACAAGAGAGGAAAAAGAGTTAAAAGAATTCCTTAACCCACGTACAACAAGCCACAGATTCGTTTGACGAGTCCTAACGCCCGAACCGAACTGTGCTAGCCATCAGGAACAGTTTCGGAGGTTTGTACAAGGTCATACCGGCGTGACGATCTAGCCCGGAGGCCCCAGGATTCCGACAAGGTGCAGCCACGTCCATCCGAGGCAACGACAGAAGAAATCTCGTCCCCGAAGGTATACCTCGAACCTTAAAGATTTGATTTACGAAAAATACCAAACGGTATCGGAATAATTCGAGAGACCCCTCGTTGGAAACGTCGGGAAGTGTAGAATTATTCTGGAAAATTTGGTATCGATCGAAAATCGTTTCGATCATCAAATAGTTAAAAGACGGCAGACTGCCGTTTTACTCGAATCAATAATTTCGAACCACAGATTTGATTTTGAGAAAAATATCAAACGATGTCGGAATAATTCGAAAGACCTATTTTGCGAACGTTAGGAAGTGTAGAATTATTCTGGAAAGTTTGGTATTGATGAAAAATCATTTCGGTCTCCAAATAATCGAAAAACGTCTGGTTGCCGCTTTGTTCGATTAATTTGGATCTAAATTATTAATTCGAATAAATTGGAAATAAATTCGAATTTTGATAATTCGAGTTAGCCGCGATCTTCCGAGGCTTAGGGCAGCATCTCAGACCCTCGGAAGAAGCCGAATGGCGTAAGGTTGAATTTAGATATTAAAAATCGAAAATTTGCCACCCTACGCACTCGGTACAAACCGTGCTTCCGCTATAGCCACGTTGCGCTGTTCGGGGGCCGGCGTCGATTAATCGGGTCCACCCCAACAGTGGTATCAGAGCCAAGGCTCATGAATGGTTCGACCGAAGGCCTCGAAAGTCGATGTGGCGAACGAACGGTCGACGTAGTTTGGAGACTATCGTCGCTCGTGACGTCGGTTGGGCACCCAACGTCAAAATTCTGTGCTGCATGTTTATGTGGGACATTTACGCGGGCTTAGGTTCTAACCGGGTTATTTGTTTAAGGGCCGTTTGCCGCCCCCCGGTATGTATATGGATTACGGGTTGTTTGGGAAATAATTCCCCCGTATTGTATTTTATCTCTTTATTATATAAGTAGATAAATGATGGCCATTCGATGCAAGGTGAGGTTGGAGGATTCGACGACCATCGTGTCGATGACTCGACGTTTTGAAGATCGAAGACCCCAGTTATTTTACGACCCATGTAATAGGACCAGTCTAGAAATAGCCCGAATATTTGTCCATTTAAATTGCTTTCCTAGGGTTAGGAATTTATTTAATGCATTTACGTGCTCGTGCTTAATTTTAACATGCTGAGTTACAAAAATCTCCCGTACGAATACTAAGTGAGTAAAGGGATTGGATGCCCTGTCTTCTATCAAGCTCGGGTCTAGTTGTTACAAAATCTAAATGCAAGGTTTGGTTTCGGGTATGCTGGCGACTTGCATTTGCTTTTGTTTCGGCTTGCTCGGGTGCATTTGTGCCGCTCGCCAAGACCACACTGTGCGGTAAAACGTACGGTTCAAGTGTGCGGTTTTGAGCAACGCTGATAGGTCGCACATAGACAGTCATACCGCCTTGTTCCGGGTTTGCCGGCGGGGGTCCCTGACTGAGACAAAGATAGTTG
Source organism: Craterostigma plantagineum (assembly GCA_027422505.1). Lineage (NCBI taxonomy): Eukaryota > Viridiplantae > Streptophyta > Magnoliopsida > Lamiales > Linderniaceae > Craterostigma > Craterostigma plantagineum. Next base: position 727,696 of record JAPQWV010000227.1, read on the forward strand.
ATACATTCGACAAGGTCGGATTCGTGCGGAACACGACTTCGTGGGCCGCTGCAAACCAATAAAACGACAGAGGTTGAGTGTTAGGATATTTAGTAATTGTGTCAATAGTTTATGTCTTGAGACTTTCATTGTAATTCTTCTCTTAACTTGGGCTTTGGACTAGAATGTAATTATTTAATTTTTGGTGTTTGGGCCTTAATATACCTAGGGTTAATGTGCACACCATTTGAAAGCTAATCAAAGATCAAAAGGCTAACCCTAATTTTCACACACTACACACACTACAAGGTGAGAATCTCCATTTTCATCCCATCTAAGCCTATTTGATTCCTTGTTTGGTGCATTCGGACCAACAAGTGGTATCAGAGCAAACGTGGATCGATCTGCACTGATTTGAATCCAGTTTCGTTCGATTCCAAGAAAGATCAAAGGTGTTTTTGGATAAAAAATCACTTTCGGGCATTTTGAGCTCGTTTTGGGGTGTTTATGCTTTGTTTTTGTGTTTAAAACCTTCCCCCAGATCGATTCTATGTCTAAGATGTTTTTAAAACACTTTTGGATCAGTTTTAACGAGTTTTGAGCAAGATTGAAGCAAAACTTTTCAGAAAAAGGACATCTCGGCCATTCTCTGTTTTCGGTCGATTTGACCTATTTCTTGTTGTTTTTAGCTCACAAATCAGTCGATTATGTGTTTAGGGAAGAATTTCTGAAGTTTAGGATCAAGTTTGAGCAATTTTGGTTGAGATTTGAGCGAGAACGGGACGATTTTCTGGGAAATCGCGAGAAAGCAATGGAACAGTACTAACATGTTCTTGACCGCGAAACTTTGAGCTTGATCGTTCAAATCCGCGAATTTTTCCACGTCCGCGAAAGTCGATCCCGAGAATTTACAATCCGCGAAACTTGCCTTTATACTACATTTTTCGCAACTATCTACTTTCAAAATCAGAGAATTTACAATCCGCGAAACTTTCACTTTTACTACATTTTTCGCAACTACCCACATTCAAATCCGAGAATCTTCAAAACCGCGAAACTTTCACTTCTACTACATTTTTCTTTCGCAACTGCCTACGTTAAGAATCCGAGAAATTTCAAACCGCGAAACTTTGATTTATACTACATTCTTCGCAACTGCCTACATTCAAGATCCGAGAATTTTAAGCCGCAAAACTTTCACTTAAACAGCATTTTTTCGCAACTGTTTACTTTCAAAATCCGAGAAATTTGCACCTGCAAATTGGCTTACTCTTCATAATCCGAGAAATTTCATATCCAAGAAAGCTTATTCCAAGATTTTTTTGGGGCCGCGAAAATTCTCAACGTGCGAAAAATCTTTTTACTTGCGAAATTTTCTTGCAAAGCTTTAAAATTCTCGACGTGCGAAAATCTTTTTTACTTGCGAAATTTCATTGCGAAAGTTTAGAATTCTCAACTTGCGAAAGTCTTATAACTTGCGAAAAATCTCATGCGAAACTTTAAAATTCTCCACTAGCGAAATATTTACAAGTTACGAAGTTTTCTAGCGAAGCTCAAAAATTCTCGTCTTGCTAAACCTTTTAACGTGCGAAATTCTTCAACTTGCGAATTTCTCTAACGTATTAATTTCTTCTAGGGTTAAAATTTTCGCGGGTTAAATCTTTCCAAACCTATTAAAGATTTGATCAGTACACTTTAGTCCTATCTCCCTAGACCACTTTTGACAGAATTTTTTTTCTCGTCTCAAATCTCGGTTTTAAATTTCTAGAACTTCTCCTAATTTCTAGATACATTTCCATTCATACATTATCGACCGTCACACACGATCACTTAGTTCTAAGAAATTCTTTAAACGATTTTCTTCTCAAAACTATACATATTAAACTCGTATTTATCATCTCGTTCGTTACTAACTTTCTTATCTGTACAAGATCAAAACCACGGACGATTCGACTGCACCAATCATGTCTACCACGAATGACATCTCAAAAGTGGGCTCCGACACCAGGCCTCCGATGCTGCGACAAGGCGACTACAGCATATGGACAAACCGTTTCCTCACGTTCATCAGGAACAAAGGCGCACCACTCTCTCAATACCTTCTGGACTCCATCTTCAATGGCCCAGCACAGTTCTGGACAATCGTCCCTGCACAGCCAAACGCAAATCCTCCCATGGATGAACGCCGCACTCCTAGAGGTCCCATCAATGAGGATGAAGAGGCTCGCGTACAGGCCGATGAGACTGCCAAAGGATATCTCTTCCAGGCTATGGGAAATGAGGTCTATGCTCACATTGAGTGCTGCACAACTGCTAAGGAAATATGGGATGAGCTCGTGGCAATCATGGCAGGCACAATTGAGAGTGCTCAAGGAAGGAAATCAGCATGTCTCTCGCAGTATGAACACTTCCAGGCCTATGAAGGAGAGGAACTGCGTGACACATACCTCCGATACTTGAAGGTCATCAATGAACTCAAGAAAGCCAGGATCTCGAGGGACAAATTCGATATCAACAACCGTTTCCTTGGTAGCCTCAAACCACATTGGGGCAATGCAATTGTAATGATGATTCAGAGTAAGGACCTCTTCAACACTTCCATCCATGCTCTTTATGACAGTCTATCAGCCTATGCTCCTTACGTGCAAAATTCCGCCAACACTCGAGTCGACCCACTGGCCCTCCTCTCGAACAAAACCAATGAACGATCTTCCACCACTAAGACCAAACTGAGCAAAGAGAAGCTACCAGCTGCTGCATCGGGCACTTCCTCAGGATCCGAAGCAGACACAGAATCTGATGAAGATGTTCGTGATTTACGCAAACAACTGGCAATGCTCACTAAGATGGTCTCAAAGAAGCTCGGGAAAAAATCCTCATCCTCCTCCAATCGCCAAAGAACCTTTAGCGGCACCAAAAAGACCACTCCCACGGAGGAAGCTAAGCCGACAAAGAAAGAAGAGGAATCAGCACCTCAAAAGTCTGTGAAGTGCTTTCGGTGTGGAAAGTCAGGCCACTTTGCCAAAGAATGCCATGCTCCACGCGTGAAGGATTCCGGCTACTATGACCGTAAGGCCAGAATGACCCGCAAAGTGGAAAGTGGGAAAGCTTTACTCACCGAAGAAGCTGAATGGGTGAACGACACTTCCGAGGACGAGGAGACTAAGGATGAAGATTGCTGCATGGCTAGGCTGGTCGAACATGACGAGGACGAAGAGATGGTTGACATCGGTGAGAACACAGCTAAGACTCCCACCAACGACGAGTCTGAGGTACGAATCTCCCAACTCGATGATGTGTTTAATCACCGACACCCCATTAAGAAACCCACTGTAGACGCTAGGGATTATGGTGAACTTAAGCTAAAATTTGAAAACAACTATGCCTTACTTAGTCTAAAAGTAGAAGAGCTCGCTTGTGCAAACGAACGTTTAATGGCCTCTGAGGCGTTAGTCAAACGTCTGCAAAGCAAGAACACACAAAGTGAGGCTAAGGTTAAGGAAACTACACTAGCCATAAGTTCATGTGAAACCTCTCGCCTCCTAACAGCCTCCCAATATGAACTGCTTACGAAGGAAAGAGTTAGGCTATACCGCAAGGTAAAAGAACTTGAAGAGCAACTGCACCTTAGAAAAAAAGCCGCAAACATCTTATGCCTATTGAACCAACCAGTTGAAACAAATTCTACGACGCTCGGATGGGAATCGGCCTGGCCAGCAACTGTGATCCAACGCCGCTAATTGTCAAAAGGTATAACATGTACAGTACATCGTTCCTAAAAACGAGGAAAGGGACTCCCTCACAGCTCATGCCGTTTGTAAGATCCTCCTCCGGTGTTCTTTCGGAAGAAAAGAGGGAACAGAACATTCTCTGGGCAGAAATCGCGTACGACTACACAGAGTTGAATGCTAGTAATAACTCTAAAAGGCCCTCACTCTCTGAAGACATCAAGTCTCAGTTCCCAACCGAAGAACAGGAAATCGCTTTTCGAGAAGCTCTCTCTCGCATCTATGTCCAGAGAAACTTCTGATCATAGCAGAACTAGAATGAACCATAGATGTAGAGCGGAAAGCCTTTGCAAAAGAGCGAGAAGATCTACTTTACAAAATCTTTACCCTAGAACAATCTCTCAATACGAACAAACCTTCTACGTCGAGTCAAGTACCCGATTCTCAAACATGCAAATGTAAGAGGATGGCGAAGATGACTCCTGAAGCTGACACATATTCTAACACTAACTCGCGTATTCTTATGGATACAGGGAATGTGAGTTCGACATCTCTGGATGGGAGTTCGTATCAAATAAAGGAGAATCCGCTCTTCGATGACAAGAAGAAAAGACCATCCTATATTCGTCTTTCCTCTCTATGTACTGAATCCCAATGTCCTAAGGTCGTAGACAATTATGTTGCCAAAACTTATCTTTCTTTTACCAAGCTTATGTCTATGTGCTGCTGCGATGATTTTGTTCTTCCACGCTTTCATGAATATGACACACATGAACATGCAACACTCCGACCACGCAAGCGAACCTCCTCCACGACGTTCATGAAATCTCCCATCTCGCCTAAACCTAAGGTTAAGCGCAAACGTCTCTCGTCGTCAAACACAAACTCACCGACTACTCGCAGGCCAAAGGCAATCAAAACCGAAGCACGAAAACAACAACCACATACCCCATGGCGATACATGTATAAGACACCATACATGCAAGCACAAGTTAGGAAAATATGGGTTAGAAAGCTGTAGCCCCACATCATCAAACAACTGACAAAGGGAAAGCTATATTAGAATCGACACAATCTGATTTAGAAACCACATTTCCCTTTAAGCGCATGAAAACTATACTTGTATCACAAGAAAGCCCCGTCCGAATACGGGGACCCAATGTTTGCTGATAATTGTAGGTCTGTCATGTGTGGTATCTAGACTCAGGTTGCTCCACACACATGACAGGGAACAAGGAGCTGTTGAGCAACTTCTCCGAGCGCTATCTCGGAAGGGTCTCCTTCGGAAACAGTCAAATGGCGCCAATTCTTGGAACTGGTGATCTCGTCCATGATAAACTGACGATTAAAGGCATCTCTTATGTCGAGGGTCTGAGCTACAATCTCTTCAGCATTGGTCGTTTCTGCGACAAAGGATACAAGGTTCTCTTCGAATCTGACATCTGCAGCATTATAGATGCCTCGGGACAACCTCTACTTTCTGGAACACGCACATCTCACCTCTACGTACTCAATCTAACGACCTCTCGACCAATATGCCTTCTCTCTCGAGCCGCTCCCAAGTTGAACGATCTATGGCATCGACGTCTTTCTCATCTCAATTTCAAGGCCATCAACAAACTACGTCAGAATAAACTCGTCAACGGTCTACCCCAACTGACATATCATAAGGAACACCTCTGCTCTGCCTGTGAATTAGGGAAGATGAAGCGATCGTCTCACACTTCCAAGGAAACACCGTCCTCTAAGCTCATCCTCGAGCTCTTACACATGGATCTATGTGGCCCAATGCCTATGGCCACACTCGGAGGAAGACGGTATATTCTTGTAATTGTCGACGATTTTTCACGCTACACGTGGACGAAACTCATACGTACAAAGGATGAAGTTCCTGATATAATCATCGAGTTTGTTGTTGCGTCCCAAACTCTTCATCAAGAAAAGGTTCAGATTATCAGAACAGACAACGGAACTGAGTTTAAGAACAAGAAGCTCAGTGAATTCTACGCCACTCAGGGCATCACCCAACAGTTCTCAGCTGTGAAGACACCGGAACAGAATGGTGTCGTTGAGCGTAAGAATAGAACACTAGTTGAAGCAGCTAGGACTCTCCTCATTCAATCCGGACTTCCTCATTCTCTTTGGGGCGAAGCTATTCAAACAGCTTGTTACACACAAAACCGGGCTTCAATCCACAAGAGATTCAACCGCACCCCATACGAGATGCTGAATAACCGACGTATCCCCGATATATCTTATCTGAGGGTCTTCGGTTGCCGATGTTTTGTGGCCAATGATCGCCAACATCGTGGGAAGCTTGATCCAAAAGCAATTGAAGGCATCTTTGTTGGATACTCGCTGAACTCAAAGGCATACAGAGTCTATCTTAGAGAGAAACGATCAGTAATAGAAAGCACAAATGTCACCTTTGACGAAAGCGAAGGCGACCTCATGGCTTCTGCTCATATCAGACCAGAACCAGGTCTTCTACAGTCGTTGACAAAAAGTCAACCTTCAACAGCGGGAACTTCCTCATCTGAGGGCAACTCTGGTGAACTGGATCTCGACCTGCTCTTCGAATACTTCTATCCAGTCCCCAAGTCTCCCGTCGCCACCACTCAAACTACCGCTGCACACACTCCACCTCCACCACCAGCTATTGGCGACGATCTCGTCTCTCCAAACTTGGATGCGCTCAATCTCAACGAAGACGACATTTTACCCAACCCTGGGAATATTGCTGATCCTGATGCTGAACCTTCTCAGTCTACTACAATCGAGATCTCTTCTTCGGACACCGGACCCCAATCCAATGAACCTCCAACCGATTCAAATGTGGCCAGCTCCTCTCAGACCAATGTACCTCTTTGGGCTCGCTCACATCCTACAGATCAGATTATTGGGGATCCCACATCTGGTGTTTCAACACGTTCGGCTACGATGAATGAAAGTCTGTCGCCTGCTATCTCAGTCAAGTCGAACCATCACGAGTAGCTGAAGCTCTCACCGATCCTGATTGGCTAATTGCAATGCAGGAAGAAATAAATCAGTTTGAACGTCTACAAGTTTGGGAACTCGTACCACGACCTCACAATAGGTCCATTATCGGCACAAAATGGATCTTCAAGAACAAAAAGGATGAAGATGGTGTTGTTGTCCGCAATAAAGCAAGACTTGTGGCTAAGGGATACAACCAACAAGAAGGCATAGACTACGATGAAACCTTTGCCCCAGTCGCCAGGATCGAAGCCATACGAATTTTTCTTGCCTTTGCTGCTCACAAGAACTTTAAAGTCTACCAAATGGACGTGAAGACTGCATTTCTGAATGGGTTTCTCAAGGAAGAAGTGTACGTTGATCAACCTGAAGGGTTCTTGAGCGAAGAATTTCCTCATCACGTATATCGACTCTACAAGGCCCTCTACGGACTAAAGCAGGCTCCCCGAGCTTGGTATGATGTCCTTTCAGACTTCCTTGTACAGTCTGGTTTCAAGAAAGGATCTTTAGATACAACTCTCTTCACAAAGCGGAGTGGCCCGGACATCATGATTGTACAGATTTATGTTGATGACATCATTTTTGGATCGACTGAACCACAACTGTGTGAAGAGTTCGCAGAATTGATGAAAGAAAAATTTGAAATGAGTATGATGGGCGAGCTGAATTTCTTTCTTGGTCTTCAAGTAAAACAACTCCCCGACGGAATCTTCACCAATCAGTCAAAATACATCCATGACATCCTCGAGAAATATGGAATGAAGGATGCTAAGACTGCTGCCACACCTATGTCACCCTCTGGCCGACCCCGACGGACCCATCTGGCGCTCCCGTTGACCAAACCATCTATCGAGGAATAATAGGCTCTCTCTTGTACCTCACTGCTAGTCGTCCAGATATCGTTCTCTCAACAGGAATCTGCGCTCGTTTTCAGGCAACACCAAAGGAATCCCATCTCACTGCTGTCAAAAGGATTCTCCGCTACCTCAAAGGAACACCCAATCTGGGTTTGTGGTACCCCACTCAATCGGACTTCAAACTGGTTGGATTCTCTGACTCAGATTATGCAGGATGCAAGATGGACCGAAAAAGCACCTCTGGAGCTGCACACTTCTTGGGCGGTAAACTCGTAAGTTGGTCGTCTCGAAAACAAAACTGTGTCTCAACTTCGTCGACGGAGGCAGAATATGTCGCCGCCGCCAGTTGCTGTTCACAGCTTTTGTGGATGAGAACCCAACTACGAGATTTTAATATTCATGTTGATAAAATTCCCATTTATTGTGACTCAAAAAGTGCTATTGCGATGACGAGTAATCCAGTACATCACTCTAGAACAAAACACATAGATATTCGTCACCACTTCATCAAAGAACATGTAGAACAAGGGACAATTGAATTGCACTACGTCACAACCGAAGATCAACTGGCCGACATTTTCACAAAACCGTTGGATGTCAAACGATTCCAACACCTAGTGACTATGTTGGGCATGTTGAATATTCAGTTGTGATCAATCGTCTCTACATGAACTTTGATAAAGTGTACATATTTCCTTTCCACTTCACTTCATTATCTATGTGTCTTCTGATTTTTTATGTGTCCTCTGAATTATGTCCTTTTGAGGGGGAGTTTTCGATTAAGGGGGAGCGTCTGATTTTTCTATTATTTTTAAAGGAAAGTTTTCGATTAAGGGGGAGCTTCTAATTTTTCCATTACTTAAAAAGGGGAGCTTTAGATTAAGGGGGAGTTTCTGATTATGCCTTTATAAAAATAATAATTTTTTTTGGGGTTGAAATTTTAAAGTTTGGTCAAAATGAGTCAAAATTGGACGGATTAAAATATTTGGGTTGAATTTTAAAATTTCTGGTCAAAAAGGGTCAAAATTGGACCAATTGAGCTTCAATTGGACCAATTTTGACCAAGCCCGCGAAAGTCATATCTGGACCCAGCTTTGACCAAGCCCATGAATTTCGGCCCATTTACACTAATTTCGCATGAACAGTAACCATGACCCCTAAAACCCAAAACCCTAACGTTTTTCACTATCCTAAAATCCCCGAGAAAAATTCAAAACTTTTGCAACTCCTCTCTCAAAATTTCGCACTCCCCCGCGTCGCGTCGTCGTCAAAATCTGCTTTCAAATCCGTTTCTTGCTACCTCCATTGTCGCAAATCAGCTTCTCGGCATGAATACACCTTAGATAAATCAATTTCCAGTCAGTTTAAGCTGTTTTGCCCCATTTCGATTAAATCTGTTAGGTTAGAATAAGTTTTCCGCGGCCTCTGAATCGAACTCATGATATGTTATTCATGTTTAATATTCCCAAATCTGCGTTACCCATTCAATTACGAGTCGATTAAGCCCAGATTATAGCTTTTTGTTGAGATTTGAGTAGGTCTAAGGCTAAAATTATTTCGTCGTTTCGCATGCTTTCGCAATGTGTTCTTCACTGCGAAAAATTCTCAGAAGATTGCTTTAAAAATGTTAATTTTCGCTGCTACAGTGAGAACAATTCCGCGAAAATCTTTCCGAGAAATATCTTACGATTGAAAGTTTTGCTACTACAGTGAGTGATATTCCGCGAAAAAATTTTCCGAGAAATTTCTTAAGATTGAAAGTTTCGCTACTACAGTGAGTGATATTCCGCGAAATTTTTATCCGAGAAATTTCCAAGCGCTAAATTTTCGCTGCTACAGTGACTAAAGAAATGAGAAACTTTCATTCGAGAATTTACATAAGTTAAAATGTTTTTCGCTGCTACAGTATGTGAAGTCCCGCGAAAGTATATCTGAGAAATTTTCTTTTATTCACGTCAAAACTTTCTCTGCTTCAGTGAGTGTCACCCCGCGAAAATCTCATAACACATCTCTTCATCTACACACTTTCGCATCTTCACTCTTTCGCAACCACAGAGAAACACGAAAATTTTCTCAATGCATAAAGTTCTTTTTCCCTTCGCGAAACCTTCATATAACTTGCGAAAATTTAGCTTACTTGCGAAAATTCACTCTGAATGCGAAAAACACTTCAACTTGCGAAAATTTTAATTATATGCGAAAATCCGTGAATAGACTAAGTGCGAAATTTCCTTGATATATGCGAATATAACTCTGACTGAAAAATTGCTTTAAACGTGCGAAATCTCCTTATGTGCGAAAATTCATATGCGAAAGCTCTTTCATACATGCGAAATTGCACGATTTCTCGACTTGTCTATGTATAATAACTTGCGAATTTTCTCATCACATGCGAAATTTAGACAACTTGCACACTAGCGAAATTTTACTCACTGTGCGGAAAATCCTCATGACATGTCCATGTTCACTTGCGAAACTTCCCAATGCATGCGAAAATTGTCCTATATGCGAAATTTACCTAATATGCGAAAATTCTCTCTATTACTTAGCGAATTTTCGTTACATGCGAATCTTTACCCAATATGCGAAAATCTTCCACTACTTGCAAAATGCGAAATTCTACACTGAATGCGAAACTTTCTTTACTTATGACAATTCTACCTAGATACGAAAGTTTTACCACATGCGAAAATTGTCTTCAATTTAAAATTTTTTTAAGTCCCAAGAAATTTCTCAATGCATGCGAAAATTTTGATTTCTTGCGAAAATTTTCCATGCCCATGAAACTTTATATGCGAAAAAAAAACTTTCTCGACATGCTTATATGATATAAGTTACGAAAATTTCTCTTTACATGCGAAATTTTATACAAAAATGCGAAAAGTTTTCTTGACATATCTACGTTTTTTATACTTCGCGAATTCGACACTTAGTCCGTTCTAATCGTATAACAATTACTGTCGAGTACAGATATGACTAACAAAGATCAAGCCACGCTTGAAGCACTTGAGGAGGCTGCAATCCAAAGGGACGTCGCTCGCATCGAAGTCCACACACGCACCTATGTACCACCACCTGACCAGATATTCCCCCCAAGTCAATGGGCGGCTTTGATTCCCAACAACTACATGGTGGATCTGGAGAGCTTTCGGTGCGATGCCCCCGTCATCGTAGAAATCCTCAAAGGGCACCCACTTCGCCACGCCCTCACACATGGCGAGCCAGAAACACAAGTCTATCTTCAACAATTCTGGCATACACTCCAGATAGCTGGACCAATCCGTCTTGCCAAAACCTTGTCAGCCAGAATTGATCAAGACACGGTGGTGCTCACCCGCAAGATACTACAAGAAGTACTTCAACTCCCCGTCTACTCACCCTACGACCCACTACCGACACACGAGCAACTAGTTGACGACATTGACAGACTGGGCTACCAATCAGACAATAAGAAAAAGAAGGGCCCACTTGTCCTCAGTGAAGTCACCACCCGCAATCTACCTCAACCATGGCGAACGCTGTACCTGCTCGTCAACAAGTGCATGTCAGGAAAGCATGCTGGTCAGGACCGCGGGCAATTTCAAATTCTCACCATCCTGACCGGCATCGCCCACAACCGCAAGTACAACTACGCCGATATAATTTGGATGGATCTCGTCTCCATGATCCAACGTCGCGACCGGGAAGTCGCCAAGGGAGTCACAAACCGATTTGTACCCTACATGCGGTGGCTCCTGCTCTCATCAAGCACTTCCGCCTGCACTCAACCGACATTCGAATCCGCCGGCAGCGGAACACATCATCATCCCAACTGTCGAGAGTTCGCCAAGAAAACACGCCGGCGAAGGATCGACACGCCATGATCATTCCGGACGAAGTGCTCGCCTACGCAGATCAGACAATCCGCACGTCCTCGAATATCGAGCCACAACCGCCGCGTTCCGCGAGAGCCCCCGACCTCTCTCCACTGTCGCTATGGCGCAGATCAAACCCCACTGCGCCTATCCCCGGGACTAGCCAAACCCCCCACCACCTCCATAAAGTCTTCAGGTCGCGCCGCATCCTCCTCCACCCGCGTTCCGAAAAAACGGTCGCGTGAGGATGACGTAAGCCGCCCCACGGAGCGTCGATCGAAACAAAAACACGATCGACCTCCTACGCCACAAATAAGCCGAGCCGAACCAATAGGTACAGGAGGTGATGTGTTCACCTCCCGAGTAGAAGTCGTGGCATCTGGCTCAACCACGCAAACAACCCCACCAACCCACTTATCTTCCTCTCTACAGGAAGGTATTTCATTCCACGAGGAGCCACGTATACCATCGACATCCCACTTGGATGATGATTGAGTTTGAAACAAGCAGTCCCTCGCCTCAGACTGCATCCTCTTCATGCACATCGAGTCTAGTGCCCTCACTCCCCCATAGTTTCACACGTCTCTAGGACACATACACCCTCTACCGCACCACAGAGTCTTAGTGACTCTGTCAGAACGCTCGGTGATGTCTCTGTGACTGAGAGCGGAAGACCTAGCACGGCCAACATCACAACAACCGTGAGCCTAGGCCATCACTGTAGTGAGTCTGTCTCATCGATGATGCCAATGGGAAGTCTGAGTGACCCCGTCTTTTTCAGACCTGTGCAAACGGGCGGCCGATCGGCTTTATTCACCGATTCGGTGTCAGTTGGATTTCTTCGTGATTCCAACTTGTTAGATTTACCCATTTTGTCACCGAGACTGCGCTAGAGACACGTCTTCAAGAGTTTTGCAAAGACTCTTAAAGTGTCAATTCTCGATCAAGTCTACGCGCGTCTCGATGCGTCCACCGTCGAAAAAGGCAAAGGTGTGGCCCCGGAGACGCCACCACCCATGCAACACTCGGACGCAGATACCCTTCTCTCCTCCATCTCTGCCAAGGAGCTCTTCTACATCCTCCGAGCCCGATTCGAATCGATGACGGAACTTGACGAGGAAGAACAGGAGATGAAGCGTATAATGACTCAACCGATGTCCTGCCGTGCTCAAGGCGAATCTAGCAGGACCAGGCGCGACGATCAAGATGATGATCAAGATCGCCGCGAGGGGGAGATAGGCAGCTGGGCTCATAATCCCAAGGATTCATGCAATCGACGCCGCCCCTCCTCCTCTGGACCTGAAACGACGCCCGCACCAGAAACCTCACAACCACTAGCCAAAAATCCCACCTTGTTCACCATGAGTCACTAGCCAAATCACCCTCACCACCACCATTACCGTCTCCGAAACTCTAATCGTCACATCGACGTTAGAGACCACCTCAACATCATCTCCACCCAGCACCTCGGAACCTCTAGCTGTTACATCGACGTTAGAGGCCACACCACCACATCTACACCGCCCGTCACCCAAATCATCCTGCCAAAACCATCACCTCAACCGAACCACTAGAATCTCCACCAATTCCATCCCCACAATCCACTAACTCCTCCGACGCTACACCCTCGCCACCACACAGCCATACCCCTCTCAACATCGATCCCAACCTGGCTTCCGAGGATGTCTACTGCGCACAGAACGAAATCGAAGCCTACATCTTCAATGATGAATGGCTATACACGCCCGCCGATGGAGTAGCAGCTAGGAAGTTGGTGGAAAATGCTCGACGTCTGCTCATGGAGGCCTCGCTTACGCTGATCAACACCGCAGGCAACGAGAACGGAGAGGAATACGACGCTGAACCGGCCGAGCTCGAGAACATCCTGCAATTCCAAGCGCAGCAAACTGAGGCCCCTGCTGCTCAGACGGATGTGCCCACGGTGGATATACCGGAAGCACCGTGGGAAAACAAACAGATAACCGCGCCGTTTCAAGAAGAGATCAGGAAGAGGATCTGGAGGCGCAAGGAGCAGATCATCACAACTTTCGATGAGTATGAGCTGATGAACATCCAAAATTGGAGCGAGCAAAAGAAGAAGCTCTACCGATGTAGCCTTCTTTGCAACAAGTGCACAAAGAGGACGCTATCCGATGAGGAAAACATCGCTCAAAAAATGAGTCGGGCCCCCATCCGCAAAGTCACTGACCTCCGCCAAGAGTCTAAAGGACCTGTCCACTACCCAGTCTTCACAGTAATGAGGCAGGATGAGAGCTACAGTGAAGTCAGTGAGGCGGACTTCAAGTTTCTACGCCTGGTGACCTATACAGCATGCTGGAATACATGAAACAGTTCAGACTCGTCCTCAGAAGCTCTGGACATCTCGTACGTGCTGAACCGGTCACCATGGGATATGTGGCTCTCAAGCGCCACATGCTCCGACAGGTCAGATTCTTCGCCACCCACGAAATCTGCATATGGCGGTGGAACACAACCTAGAAGGGAAAGGTGAATCTGACTCGCCCATCTTTCAAGAACGCGGATGACTACCGAGAAGGCGATGTGATCGACGGAGATGATCCGGCGGTCGCCTACTCGAACTACAAGGGAAAGATGAGGCTGCTGCGCTGCTCCGAAGTGGCAAAGTTCTCGGATTGGGACACTAACCATCATCCAAGACAAACTAATGAAGATATGCCGCATCCTTTCGGAAGAAGATCCTCTCTGCCGATCCAAATTCGTGAAGCTCATTGACGCTATAGCCGATCGAATGGTACTTTCGAAGGAACCTCCGCGCCTTCGAATTCAAGCTAGGGTCGAATACTAAGTGTTAAAGTACTATTCACTCCGTGCTTTTTGTCGCGCGAGAATTGAAATTCTCAATTGAATTGCCTAAATGTGATTTACTGAATATTGCGATCGAAAATTTTATTCGCTAATAGCTACAGTTGAAAAAAGGACTTAGAAAATTTCTAAGTGTTTGAACTTAAAATGTGGTACTGTAGCCGAGAAATTTACGATCGAGAAAAATTTCCGTGTAAAATTTACGATCGAGAAATTATTTCCAAGTAAATTTACGATCGAAAAATTTTTCGCGCGAGAATAAAATCTATGAAAGTATATTTAGCGGGAAAGATTTTCGATTTTAAAAAGGTTTTTCGCTGCGAAAGTTTACGATCGAGAAAATTGTCAACGAGAGACTAAGTCAACATCGAGAAAATTTTCGATCGGTCAAATTATCGTTGCGTGCTTTTACGATCGAGAAATTTTATCGTCGAAAAATTAATGTTTCGCCGCTAAATTTTCGATCGAGAATAAATTGAAATCGAAATTTTCGACTGTAAGTTTTGCGCTCGAAATTTTAAAGGGATTGCACATATTTTATCTATTCCGTTCAGTAATCTTTTCGCTCGCATAAAATCAAATTCAATTTCTCGATTGTAATTATTTTTCGGTCAACGTTATTATGTTAACGACCAAAAAAAATTTTAGCGATCGAAAATCTTTTACGATGCAAATAGTAAATCAATCAAATTGAAATTCAATTGACACTGTTTACGAACGAGAAAGTTCTTCGACGCCTTTAAACATTTGAAAAGCCCAGTTTAGTCGAACGCTAAATCAACCTTTAATGACGCAGAAAATCAAAACAATACGTTCCCAGAATGCTTAGAAAACCCAAAACTACTATCTTAAATGCAGATTTAACCCAGATTATACACCTAGAATGCTCGTAAATACTGCAAAATATCATTCGAGTTACTTAAAAAAGAAGTCCTCATCATCAGCCAATCGACTTCAGACCTCAAGCTCAAGGAACAAAGAACATACACCTGAGACTTCCAAAGTCAAAGCTTCCAAAGAATTGACCAAGCGCTTTAACTACGGGAAACGTGGTCATTACGCCAGAGAATGCACTCTTCCAAAGAAAAGAGACGCTAACGACTACTCCAAAAAGCTTCAACTCACAACGCAGAAGGAAGCTGGAGTAGATTTAGTGGCAGAACAAGAACACTGGCTCGAGCACACATCTAGCTCAGAGGAAGAGAATTTAGCCCTAATGGCCCGCTTGGACGAGCATTCGGATGCCGCAACTTCAGAACAGACGGGCGAAGAACAAGCATCCGAACCTTCTGAGGAGGTAGTTTCTCCTTCTACATTATTGACCATGTTAGAATCGTATCAATTAGCATACACTAACATGAAACGTGAGTAGAAATGCGTAAAGGAAGTAGCGAAGAAACTAGCTAAATCTCGGGAGAAAATTATTAGTTTCGAATCAGAACTGAGGAGCTCTAGTTCGAAAATTGAAGAACTTGCTGAGAGCCTACATTCTAGAGAGACTACAAAACCTCAAATAGAGCAGCATGATTTAAAAATTAATGAATTAGAAGACAGGTTAGAAAATAACTACAATTGCCTAGTCAGAAATCTCAATGAAGAAGCTAACCTCAATTGTAGGTTAACAGAAGCGACTACTAGGATCACCAACCTAGAAGCCGAATTGGATAGATATAACACTAATGTTTGTGAACTTAGGAAAAATCTAGATGCCTGTGAAGCCGCCTGGTAAACGTATTTCAATGCGCTTATCGTAGTATTTAAATGGAATACAACAGAGCTCTAGCAATCATTTTATGGGTTTATTTGCCATATTTACACTTATTTTGATATTGAAGGAGCTTAGGACGAGTTTCGGGCTAAAAGAAGCGAAAACGAGGCAAAACGGCGCGAAGATGACGAACTGTCAGGTGTCACGGCCGTGACACCTTGTGCACGTGGCCGTGACAACCACCAGAGACAGAAATATGAACACGTCACGGCCGGGACCTCTCGTGCATCAGGCCGTGCCTATGGACAGAAGCTGACCCAAACACACTGATCAATGTCACGACCGTGACATACCTTGCACCAGGTCGTGACCATGGACAGAGCGATCAACCAAAGTTCGTCACGGCCGTGACACCCAATGCAAGTGGCTGTGACACACGGCAGTAAGCAAAGCAGGTCGAGTCGGTGATGGTCACGGCCGTGACGGCACACGTCCCAGGTCGTGACCGTAGCGAATTTCAGTATTAAAGCTCAAATTCGATTCAGAAAGTGGGACACCTACCATACCCTAATTCCAGAGGAACGAATTTCAGACGCCAGAAATGCACAATTCCACTGGAGAAGCGCAAGAGATGGATCAACGCACAACTCACGTCGAATTAAACGAAGAACGACGGCTCATCCACGATACCACCCAGATTCAGCCGTACTCAAGATCATGAGTCCTTTTTCCTCGTTTCCTATTTCCCTTATCGTTTTCCCGTCTATTATGAGTAGCTAAATTCCCTATGTGTTTGGGATTAGATGAACGCTAAGTTATTTCGTAATTAAGACATATGCTTATCGTGACTCGTGTTTATGACTATTTATCTATCTATGAATTTGTTTGGTCACTTTAATATGTCTATGTGTTAAAGTGATCGTGTGGAAAATCGTTTAGGGCAACAGCTAAACAACGATTATGCCGTTCACAGATGATAGGATTCGAGTATCGGGCGAAAGCAAATACTCGATCCTCGCCGTTAGTAATTCTTAATTCTTAGATCCCCGCGAGCGTCTAGGGAGACAGCAAATTTGCGAGCGGGTAGGAAATTACTGCGATCTAGTCTTAACCACGTAGGAACGATATTGCATTGTCTTAGGCAATAATACCTAGCGAGATTCCAATCCCGAGCACATCCTTATTATCTGAAAGTTCTCTTATCAGTTTAGGCGCGTTCTATAAATCTCTCGTTGATTTAGGAGTAATCTATTAGGATAGTTCGTACAAAAATCTGCGCACTTTATTTAGGCTAGATATTGAATCAATAGGTTAATACTAGTAATCAGCTTATTCCTCGTGTTCGATACTCGTTTACTCACTTTACTGCACTACACACGATAGGTCCACTACATATCGCACGTTGGTGAAAGTAATTAGGTGTTCGTTTTATATTATTGTCGCACTTGCTATTATATTAGCACACCACGTGTCGATCACCGCCAAATTGACGGTAGAAAATAACATTGCTCTATTAGAAGAACAACGTAAGAAATTATACGCTAAAATTAATTGGCGAAACAAGAAGCTGAGAAACACGATAGGTCCACGGACGCCTCGCTCAAGAAGCTGGATCAACTTGTGGGCCAGATGGCGAAACAATTGGCGGGGCGAACTCAGGGATCACTCCCAAGCTACACTGAGCCGAATCCAAATGAGTATTGCAAGGCTGTGACCCTGAGAATGGACGAGAACAGCAAGAATTACCCACCAAAAAGAAGGCAAAAGAGAACACCAACTTCGAGAGCCACGACGAGCTCGGAGTGGAGGAAATCAGAGGCAACAATGTCAAGAAGGCCAAAGCTGAGAAGGAGGCGGTCGAGCCCGAAATAGAAAAGGAGAAGGAAATGCAGCGGCCACCAATAAAGCCATACCAGCCGAAGATTCCTTACCCGACTCGATTGAAGAAAGACAAAGACGAGGCGCAGTTCGGTTAATTCATGGGTATGTTAAAGAATTGCATATTGACTTACCGTTTGTTGAAGCCATTACGCAGATGCCCAGCTTCGCCAAGTTCTTGAAGGACCTGCTGACGAACAGAAGGAAGCTCGAAGACGTCTCCACCGTATGCCTGCGAGGAGAATGTTGGGCGATACTCAAAGCAAGATCCCGAAGAAGCTTAAGGACGCAGGGAGTTTCACTATTCCCTGGCTTATAGGAGATTTAGTGATTGAGCGTGCGTTAGCTGATCTAGGTGCTAGTATAAATCTCATGCCATATTCTATGTTTAAGCATTAGGACTAGGTGAACCCCGACCTACTAGGATGAGCCTCCAATTAGCTGATAGGTCATTGAAGTACCCTCGAGGCGTTATCGAGGATGTCCTAGTTAAGGTCGATAAGTTTGTTATCCTTGCTGATTTTGTTATTCTAGACATGGAGGAAGACGAGAATGTCCCCTTGATCTTAGGTAGACCGCTTAGCGACCGGAGAAACCATGATATATGTTAGAAATGGGACATTAACCTTGACAGTAGATGGCGAAAAAGTTACTTTCGATATGGCTGAATCGATGAAAAAGAGTAATGAGCAGGATGATAAATGTTATTTCTTAGACGTCTTTGAGCACGACTTTCTCTTTCTGTGCAAGGTCTGTCACAGGTCGGCGCGCAGGACATGCACACCATTATGGCGATCGATGGGTGTGGGGAGGAGGTCGACGAGCCTATCATAGCCATTGGTGAGAGCAGCGAAGAGGACAAGGAAAAGAGCTCAGTCGAGGAACCACTGGTCTTGGAATTGAAGTCGTTGCCCGACCACCTCGAGTATGCATTGCTTGGCAGCAATGGAGGGCTACCGGTTATCATCTCATCGAGCCTCGACGACGGACAAAAGGGGCAGCTCTCTGGCGTGTTGAAAGAGCACAAAAAGGCCTTGGCATGGAAGATATTTGACATAAGGGGTATCAACCCGAGGTACTGTACGCACAAGATCCTCATGGAGGACGATTTCAAGCCGGTCGCTCAACGTCAAAGGCGCCTCAACCCAATATGAAGGACGTCGTGAAGAAAGAGGTGATCAAACTGCTAGATGCGTGGATGATCTATCCCATTTCAGACAGTGCATGGGTCACTTCGGTCCAAGTGGTCCCAAAGAAGGGAGGCATGACGGTCATCACTAACGACAAGAATGAGCTGATTTCGACGAGGACTGTGACTGGATGGCGCGTCTGCATCGATTACAGGAAGTTGAACGACGCCACGAGAAAGGATCACTTTCCTTTACAGTTTATTGATAAGATGTTAGAAAAGTTATCCAGTCACTCATTTTACTGTTTTCTTGATTGTTTGTCAGGTTATCTGCAGATCCCCATAGCACCCGAGGACCAGGAGAAGACCACATTCACGTGCCCGTTCGGGACGTTCGCGTACCAAAGGATGCCACATGGTCTCTGCAATGCCCCAGCCACCTCCAGCGATGCATGATGGCCATATTCGACGACCTGGTATGTGAGGTAATGGAGGTATTTATGGACGATTTTTCTGTTTTCGGTTCGTCATATGATGCATGCTTATCTAATTAGAAGCTCGTACTCGCACGATGCGAGGAAATGAATTTGGCACTTAATTGAGAAAAATGCCATTTTATGGTTCGAGAGGACATAGTTTTGGGCCATAAGATCTCCTCTATAGGAATCTAAGTGGACCGGACCAAGTTAGAGACTATAGAAAAATTGCCTATCCCCTCGAACGTGAGATTGATTAGGAGTTTTCTGGGACATGCTGGGTTTTATCGTAGGTTCATTAAGGATATTTCTAAGATTGCTCGACCCATGTCTAGATTACTTGAGAAAGATGCTCATTTTGAGTTTAACGATGAGTGCTTACATGAGTTCAATTTACTTAAGGAGCGACTCACCGCAGCACCTATTATGGTAGCCCCTGACCGGGGGCTGCCCTTTGAACTAATGTGCGATGCTAGTGATTATGCAGTTGGGGCCGTGTTAGGGCAGCGCAAGGACAACCATTTCAGGCCGATTTACTACGGAAGCAAGACGCTTGATGCAACCCAAGCCAATTATACGACCACTGAAAAGGAGTTATTAGTCGTCGTGTTCGCTTTCGACAAGTTCAGATCATAGCTTATCTTATCTAAAGTTATTGTGTTTACTGACCACTTTGCTCTTAAGTACTTGTTAGCAAAGCCAGACGCCAGGCCACGGCTAATCAGGTGGATCCTACTACTCAAGAGTTCGACATAGAGAACCGAGACAAGAATGGTGCAGAGAATCTGACGGCGGACCACCTACCTAGACCAGAGGAGTCCGAAATTTATAGCAAGGACGAAAGGAAAAATACGATCGGTTCCCAAACGAGCATCTATACTCGATACAGGTGGTAAGTAACGACACCCCATGGTTTGCAGATTAGGCTAACTATCTTGTTGCGAGGGTCCTACCAAACTAGTACACCAGTCAGCAAAAAAAAGAAATTCTTTTCTGATTTTAGGTACTACGTTTGGGAAGACCCGTATCTTTTCAGGCGATGTGCAGACCAGGTGATACGACGATGCGTTGCTGCTCCAGAGACGACCCAGTTCCTTAGGCACTGCCACAACGGACCGACTGGAGGGCACTACGCAGCCAACAGAACCGCTCAGAAGGTATTGGAAAGCCGAATCTACTGGCCCACGATCTTTAAGGATGCCAAAAGGTACGTTGACACTTGTGATCAGTGTCAGCGCGCAGGTAATCTCTCGAAATGCGATGAAATGCCCCAGAACTTCATTTTAGTGTGTGAGATTTTTGACGTATGGGGTATAGATTTTATGGGTCCATTCCCTAGGTCGTATAATAATAAGTACATCCTAGTTGCCGTCGTTTATGTGTCCAAGTGAGCCGAGGCGCAAGCCTTACCCACGAACGATGCCAGGGTAGTTGTTAGATTTCTACGGGCACTGTTTTCACGTTTTGGGGCGCCTAGGTACATGATTAGCGACAGGGGTACACATTTCTGTAATACCCAGTTTGCACGCACGTTAGAACATTAAGGTGTCAGACATAGCCTATCCACCCCGTACCAACCCCAAGCTAGCGGTCAGGTCAAAGTAGTAAATCGCAAGTTAAAACTTATCCTAGAAAAGACCATAGAAGGGAACCGTATGGAGTGGGCGAATAAGTTGAACGGTGCACTTTGGGCATATAGGACTAAATATAAAACACCTATAGGCACTACACCGTACAGATTAGTCTATGGGAAGGTGTGCCACCTCCCCGTAGAAATCAAGCGTAAGTCCTATTGGGCGATTAAGTCCTTGAATTTTGATATGGAGGATGCCTGCGGAAAGCGGCAACTCCAAATTAACAAGTTAGACGAGTGGCGTTTATTGGCTTACGATAACGCCCGCATGTATAAGGAATGCTCCAAAGTCTATCATGATAAAAAGATTAGGCAAGGACGAGAGTTTCAGGGAAGGGACCAAGTCTTTCTTTTTAACTCTCGACTTAGGCTCTTTCCCGGTAAACTTAGATCACGTTGGTCGGGACCGTTCACCGTTACTCGTGTTTTTCCTTATGGTACTGTTGATATTTCAGGTATGGAGCAGGGTACTTTCAAGGTGAACGGCCCCAGGTTGAAGCACTATCACGCAGGCGAGGAAGACGTGAGCAAAAAGGAAGTGCTATACCTAGACTTCCAGACTTGAGCGAACGAAAAGACGTCCGGCTGAAGACTGTAAAGGAAGCGCTTCTTGGGAGACAACTCAGGTATTTTCGTTTATGTTTTAGACATTAGCTTATATATATATATGTATATATATATATAGAGATCGGTCACGGCCAACGGCTTAAGCAGTCACGACCGTGACGTACTTATATCCGCACACTGCCATACGTCACGGCCTGAGGCTTAAGCCTTCACGACCGTGACGAACCAAGTGGCACTCACTGGCCTTTGTCACGGCCTAGTCCTTAAGGAATCACGGCCTTGACGTCCCTACTTGGCACACTGTCTGCTGTCACGGCCAATGGCTTAAACCATCACGGCCGTGACATTGTCCAATGGCATACACTGCCTCTTGTCACGGCCACATGCCTAAGCGTCACGGCCGTGACTCTTACGGGTTTTAAAAAAAGAAAAAATATATATGTAGATAGTAATAATAATAATAATAAATAATAATAATAATAATAATAATAAAAATTGAGGGTCACGGCCAGAAGCCTAAGCTTCACGGCCGTGACACCGACCAGAGGCGCTCACTGCCTCTTGTCACGGCCAGAAGCCAAGGCTTCACGGCGTGACCTTTACGGGAATTTTTAAAACCATTATTTTTTACTTTTCTCTCCCTATTTCTTCCTCTCTGTCTCTCTCTACTTATCCCTTTCTCTTTCCCCTCTCTTTTCTCCCTCTACCTTCGTCTCTACACACACACATAACACCCAAACCTCCACCACCCAACTCCGGTGAGATCGAAGCGCGCCACCTCAGCCCGACCCCCCTAGATCTAAGCTTACCTAAGCTTCTAAGGTATGATTTCTTTCTCTACCCTAATTAGGTTAAAATTGGGAATTCCGTCTAATTATGCTAATTTTGGGTATAAATGTGCCTTCTCTACGTTCTTACGTGTTCCTATCACTATGTGCATGATTCGTTGAGATTAGCCAAATCTCGAATTTTGACAAAGAACCCTAATTTCGATTTTGGTTTCAAAATTGGGTCTAATTCCGTGTTCCTTATGCTTTTTCCTTGCTGAGTACATGCTATAACCACGTTACTCGTCGTTAATTTTTTGAAATTAGACATGCATTTTGCCGATCAGACAAGGAACCCTAATTCTTCAAATTACGAAATTTTCTATTTTTTTCGACATTCATGTGGATTGTTTACCTGTGCTCCATCTCTTGGGTTGTGGGTATCACAATTGCGTCGTAGATTTTGAGTTTGGGGTTATATATAATGTGTTGCACGCCACATGTTTGATAAAATGCCAAGTTGAATTTTCCCTGTGCTATCGAACTTGGGACTGATCGTTTGTCGCTATTTTGGTCGAGTCGAGCTACCGTGAATTTCATTGCTATATTTTTGTGAGCTCACATACATTTTCTAGGTACTATGGGTCGGAGCCGCACCACCGCCCAGCGTGACCCGCCTCGTACTCACCCGCTCGTCAGAGGCGACGCGGGCCCCCACCATCACTGCTAGAAGCCATGGGTCAGTTTACAGATGACACCCAGACGGCACGCTACAACAGGCTAAAGGCCATGCAGTTCATCTCTATGGACCAGATCGACTACGATACGCTGGCGAAGCACCACATCGACCAGCAAGTCGCGCAGTACCTCTTACTCAGTGCATGGACCACTTTCTTCAACATCGACGAACAGGCATACAAGGAACTCACCTTGGAGTTCCTTTCGACCTTCTCTCACGAGGAATACGGCGTCAACAAAGTCACCTTTCGGGCATTCAACGAAGAACATACAGTGAAGGTCAACAATTTATGCTATGCACTTGGAGTACCGGTGCCATCTTTTGGCCACGACGGACCATTCCCAGGCCTGCAGTATACGACCTACCTTCAGCAACTGGGAGGTCAACAGGGTTGCTGGGCTGACATCGCTCGACCAGGCGGGCCAAAATTCCGCTCGAAGACTTCGAAGGCATCTGTGCTCAGGAGCCCAGGACTGCGCTACATCCACCGCCTCCTCACGACCTCGCTCAAACCGAGGGGCGAGTCGCATGGAGCAATCACCCTCCGTGATCTCTTCTACCTAACTAAGCTGCAACGAGGTGAACGGGTCCATTTGGGAATGGCGCTAGCCCATGCTTTTGGTGCTCAGGCGGAAGAAAGAAGCCATGGCAAGATCGCCGTGGGAGCACTCATCACCAAGGTCATCCGGGGACTACGCCTGTGGCAGCGAACGCACCCGAGATGGAGATAGTCGGCGGGCGCAACCCCTTGAACGAGGAGATGCTCATGAAGATGAAGATGCTCGTGAAGGTGCCCACCTGGTGATGCACGAACAAGGTGTACGCCTAGCACGAGATGTATCGCGGCCAGACGGACCACGTCGACGTCCCCGCCGACCAGCTCTACATCGAAGGCCCCTACCCAGTGGTGACAGACACGACCGTCAGGCCTTCCTATTCCTCCGGCTACCACCATGGCGAGTCATCCGGCGTTGTCCCCCTACGCATCGACAGTGGACCTTGAAGCACTGTGCTAGGAGATGATGCGCATGAACGCCGACGCGCTGCAGCGCGACGAAGAGAGCCGATGCTATAACGAGTGAAAGCCGGCGCCAACAAGAAGAGTACGAGTGACGGAACGAGGAAGCCCACCGTCGTTGTGCGAAGAGCTAGACCGCTACAACCAGGTCCTACAAGCCATGGACACCGCGCTCAAATACTCCCAACAGTCGATGTTGTTCATTCGCCCGAGGCCACCGTCCCCGCCGCCACCACCCCCTTAGTGACACTTTCTTTCTCGCCATCTACATTCAAAGTCAATGTTTCGTTCCTAACATCTATCAGAGTCTCGCATGTGGCTAAGAATGGTCTACCTAGAATTAATGGAATATTTTCATCCTCGTCCATCTCCAGGATCACAAAATCATCAGGGATAACGAACTTATCGACTTTAACTAGAACATCCTCGATAACACCTTGGGGTATTTTAACGATCAATCAGCTAATTGAATACTCATCCTAGAGGGTCGTGGTTCACCTAATTCTAAGCGCTTAAACATTGAGTACGTCATCAAATTTATACTAGCGCCTAGATCAGCTAAAGCATGCTCAACTACTAATCGCCTATCAGACAGGGAATAGTAAAACTCTCTGGGTCCTTGAGCTTTTTCGGTATCTTGCTCTGGAGTATCGCCGAGCACTCTCCTCGTAGGTGTACCACGGAGACATGTTCGAGCTTCCGTCGGTTCGTCAGTAAGTCCTTCAGAAACTTTGCGAAACTGGGCATCTGCGTAATAGCTTCAACAAATGGTAAGTTAATGTAGTTCTTTGCACATGCCCATAAATCTGCTAAATAGTGCCTCGTCTTTGTCCTTCTTCAATCGTTCTGGATAGGGAACCTTCGGCTGGTACGGCCTCACTGGTGGTCGCGCATTCTCTTCCGCCTTTTCTTTTTCAGGTGCAACGTTCGCTTTTTTGGGTTCGACCTTCTCTTTTTCAGGTGCAGCTCCCATCAACCGAGCTGGGTATGGGATCTTTGGTTGATACGGCTTCACGAATGGTCGCGTCTTTCCCTCGCCATCCTTGACGTTCTTGAATCCGTCGCCCTTGCTTTTCTCCACTTCTGGCTCATCGTGGCCCTCGAAATCGACTTTCTCCTTTAAATTCTGCTTGATGGGAGCTTCTTGTAATCCTCTCCCGCTCCTCAGGGTTATCGCATTGCAATACTCCTTGGGGTTTGCCTCGGTGTAGCTTGGGAGAGATCCTTGATTTCGGCCCGCCATTTGCTTTGCTAAATGCCCCACTTGCTGCTCCAACCTCTTGATCGAGGCGTCTGTATTCTGAGCACAGATGTCATTCGCCTCCATGAACTTCAACGAGAACGGGAGTAGCATCAGCTTGATCGCATCGCCCGAGACACCGTTGATCTTGATGGTGTCGGTCACCGTCAAAAAGGCCTTCAAATGGGAGTAGGGATCGTCGTCGGGATTGCCTTCAAACTGGGCCGTCTGGAAGATCATCTGAAGCCAAGAGTGCTTCAGCTCGAAATTGTTGTTCTCGATCGGCGGGGTGACAATCGCCGACTCAATACCGCCTAGCGCGGCATTCTTGAGGAGATCTTGTAGTGATGGCTCCTCCTCGTGGACGGGCACTCTGTGGTCCGCCATATCTACTTCTGTATCTGGACTAAAAGAAATCGACCCGTAAAAGAAATAACGAAAATAACAATGACTAAAAGAACAAATAACGCAAATAGTAATAAAGAACAAAAGGACAACTTCAAATAAAATGGCTAAATTACCGAACTATGGTGTTCCTAATGTCAATATATTCCCCTGCAACGGCGCCAAAAACATGATCGACACGTGGTGTGTGAATGAAAAGTGCGACAAGTAATAATTAAAACGAATACCTAATTACTATCACCGACGTGCGATAGGCAGTGGACCTATCGTTTGTAGTGCAGTAAAGTGAGTAAACGAGTATCGAACACAAGTAATAAATTGAGTACTAGTAGTGACCTATCGACTCGATATCTAACCTAAATAAAATACGCAGATTGTTTTATGAATTATCCTAACAGACCAAGCCTAAAGTAATAAGAGATTAAGAGAACACGACTAACTGGTACGAGAGTTTTCAGATGATAAGGATGTGCTCGGGATACAAATCCCGCTAGGTACTGTCGACTAAGACAATAAAATCGCTCCTACGTGATCAAAAC
This sequence comes from Craterostigma plantagineum, assembly GCA_027422505.1. Classification (NCBI taxonomy): domain Eukaryota; kingdom Viridiplantae; phylum Streptophyta; class Magnoliopsida; order Lamiales; family Linderniaceae; genus Craterostigma; species Craterostigma plantagineum. The sequence continues at coordinate 754,054 of JAPQWV010000227.1, forward strand.
TAAATCGCAGTAATTTCCTACCCACTCACGAATTTGCTGTCGCCCTAGACGCTCGTGGGGATCTAAACGCAAAAATTACTAACGGCGAGGATCGAGTATTTGCTTTCGCCCTATACTCGAATCCTATCATCCACGAACGGCCTAATCATTTTTTAGCTGTCGCCCTACACGATTTTTGTAATACCCGGAAAATTTAATTACGGGGTTTACAATTTAATGGAAGTAAATTAGAAATTTCGTTGGAATTATTGAATAAAAGGTTAGGACTACACGGAAATTAGTACATGAATTATTCTGTGAATTTATATTATAAATAATTTTGGGTACAAGTTCTGTAATATCATACGTGTCTATATGATTTCATGCTAGGTGACATATAATTCTTATATGTGTTACGAATTATGATTTAAGTAATGAACGTAGGATTTGGAGAATTTTAAAAGATCAGTTAATTATGTGCTACGAAGGATTCTAACTTAGGAGGGCGATAAGTATTACTAAAGTTAACCTCAACTTTACTTATTTATTTCAACATGTTAAATATAAGATAGGAAATAGTGTAATTTTGGTAGAAGGAATTTAAAAAAAAAAAAAGTAGAGGTAAGAAACGCAAAATTATTTAATAATAATATTAATAAAATTAGTTGGGCCATGTCACATGCTTGTTTAGGCCCAAGTGTTATAGATAAGTGTTGATAATGATAATTACTTAGGCTCAAGGGAAAAACACGTCACCAATGTGTCCCATCAACAATACTTTGGTTGACCTAAATGATTACCTAGAACCTTTCGATAAACATGAGCCAATTTTGAGTAAGAACCCTAAGAAAGAAGAACAAGCGAACGAGAGACAGCCTAGGTGGGGGAATTCCAAACCGTTGTAGGTCTCAAGCTTGGTAAGTCGAAATATTCCAGATCATCCTTGTAAATTCCTAACTTAAGATTAGTTATATGTTTAACTTTCAAAATAAAAGAACTCGAGAGTTAGGGGTACTGTCTGGGATTAGAATAATTCGTAGAAAAGCATGATGTTACATGAATTTAGGGATTCTGTTCTTCGAAAATTAGGCAAAATATTAAATATTTGTAGGGTTTGGTGTTCTATATGGTTCTTAAGGAAAACATGGTTTTGATCGAAAGTATAGAATAGATGATGTCGATAAAGTGTTTCAAATAGGAATAGAATTTCTCCAGATTGTAAATCTCGAAGCTATATGCTAAACTGGTAAGAATGATTTCGAAATGTTCATGCGAGTTTAGGAATGTCGAGATGTTGAAAGTCGAAATCTTTGAAAACTCGGTATTTATTCTATCGTTCATGCCGAGATCTTTGTGTAGAGTTCAGATGTCGAACTCTTGGATATATAATGTCGAGGTTTATTCATCCATGTTGATATCGACATATAGTTCTATGATGTATTGAAATCTTTGGTTATAATTCCAAGATATAACTCAATATTTTAATTATAATACTAATATATGTCTCGACATTGGGTATAAAAAACTCGGATAAAGTTGTTTGAAGTATCGCGATGAGAGGATAGAAGAATGCCGAAATCTTATTGGTCTAGGGTTTTCTATGTATTTCGAAACCTAGGATAGAAGGAAAAAAAAAGGAAGTAATAATATAATAATACCAATTAGTTAGAATAAGATAAGGGTTAACATGACTTCCATGTCACTTGATAACTTCCACACGTTAACTTAGGAATAAGGTGACAACAAAGCAAGTAGTTTCAATTGATATGTGTGGTATAGAGAAAAATCGATGGAAATACACATTATTTTAGGAATGAGACCAATCACAAATTAGGATAAGAACTAAGAAAAATTGTCGATGTCATTTATCTAACATCATACGCAACACCTAGATAAAGGACTAGAAAGAAATTAATATTTCGTGTATTAATTAGCTTAAATCTCGAAGCCTTGTGTAAGTTCAATGTCGAGATCTATGTATTGTTCAATTTAAAACCTCGAAATCTTTATCATAATTTTAAAACCATAGCTCGAGATCCAATGCAAAATATTCTAGCTTTAAGGCTAACTTCGTTGTGTATAATGTCGAAATCGTATATTGTTTAATAAATGTCGAACCTTTGTATATACCATATCGAAATTTATTTTCAAGCCATGTCGAGATTCATACTAAACTCATGTCGAGATTTACCTTACATCACATATCGAGATTTATACCTAATATCGAAATCATGACAAATGTCGAGACCTACTAATACTAAATGTCGAGATCCACTAATAACACAAACTCGAGATTTATTAACATGTCGAGATTTATCTCTTAAATAGTATTTCTCAGTTTAGGTTAAGTTCTAAATTTTAGGGTTTCGAAATTTATAGAAGTCCAAAATTAGGGTTTTCTTAATTAAGCCATGTTATGAAATTATGATTAGACTAACAAATCCTAATTTATTATGATTCTATAATTAGGGTTCGGAGGTTAGCGATTTAACCGTACGATAAGCTAAGGATACCAGGTAAGTGGAAATCGCAACTACAACACATAATTTTTATGTGCATGAAATTATGTGTTATGTGTTCTTAAGATTTTATGCGACTACTTGCTTATGTGACTTACGTGATTTGATGTGATGAAAATTATTATATGAACATGGCACGCATACTCATGGCATGAGCACGTGCACGCACGACTAGTATAAGAGTCAGGGAAAGAGAGCGTGCATGAGTATAAGGTCGCTTGAAAGCGATATGTATATTTGCCGATATGGGCATTTGTGTCGACTCAATGATGAGTCTCGGCTCTTCTATGCTACCACGGCGATTCACGAAGTCGAATTACCTGATTCACGAAAGGTAGGGGGAATACCCCGTAGCGGGAGATGCAACCTGGAGGATGCGACTCGAGGGTATGAGCGGCACCGAGGGAACCTCGAGTGTTGGCGACCTCGTAGTAAGCTACCAGTGAGAAGCGCCCGCGTGTCAGACCGCATTGGGATGGAAAGGCGCCTTAGGGTTAAAACGAAATTTGTGTGCCCGGGTTAGCCTCTCAATGGGACGGCATTGGGATTGAAAGGCACTAGTAGCCTCTCAGTGTGGATCACAATGGGATTGAAAGGCACTAGTAGTCTCTCTGTGTGTACCGCATTGGGATTGAAAGGCACCATAGGGTTATGCGCAGATTGAGTACTCGGGTTTAGCCTCCCAGTGTGTGTACTGCCACTTGTACCCTTAGGGGTTTGAGCTCTATATGGTGCATAGTAAGATTGAAAGCCGAGGGCCCAAATATGTTATGAAAAGTCAAGAAGAATGTGAGAAAGGTCAGGAAGGATATGAGAAGTAGATAGCATTGGCGCGGATGCCTTCGCTATTTAGGTCACGTGCATTTCATGCATGGTTTTCACTTACTGAGCTTTATAAGCTCATTCCACGTTGTTATGTGTTGTAGGACCCCGCGATCACGGTACGTGATCATTTTCACGGCGAGGCCAACTTTTGAAGCTTCCGTGGGCTTTTGAGATGGAAGTGTGTGCATGGATGCGACCTCGTGGAGGCCCAGTAGATAAATTTATTTTGACCCGCATCCGCGCTTTCCTATGTAAATAAGACCCAGGATGATTTTGTAGGAACCTTTAAGATTCCTTTTTATGAAAGGAAAAATTTTATACGAAATTTCGTACGATCTATTTCATTTTTAGGACATTAGTCGCGTAGACTAATTAAGAAGGTAGTGGTGGAAGGCGGGGCTGCCACAGGTGGTATCAGAGCCTAGGTTATAGGTTCTGCAGACTGTCCATGTACACACACTCAAAAGAACGGAAGCGGCCTTGCCTGTAAGTTTTATGTTTTTATGAATTTCTGGTATTACATGATTTATTGATCGTAGGAACGTTAGGATAGAAGAACGATGGGTAGAACGAGAAATGGAAATAGTGCGGGTGCGGATAAAGGTAAAGAACCCGCAGCCTCTACTGATAGTCGTGATGAGACTATCCTCCAACTCGCGGAACTAGTCCGCCAACAATCTGCCCAAATCCAGCAACTGATCCAGCAACAAAACGCTGGTGGGCAATCAAATAACGGATCCCCTCCGGCCGACAGAATCGAAATGATCGGGAAAGATTTCGTAAACTTAACCCCCAACCTTTGAAGATGCTGTTGACCCAACCTCGGCTGAGGATTGGCTCCGGACCCTAGAAACTATGTTCCAACATAGTCGTACCCCTGAAACCGAAAAGGCCTTGTGCGCTGGGTACCTATTAAGGGGAAGCGCCGGCCACTGGTGGGACACGATCCTAACTCTCGAAGATCCGATAACAATGACCTGGGAGCATTTCAAAGAACTCTTCCGAAATAAGTATTTCACTGCTCCCGTCCGTGCCCAAAGGATGAACGAATTCATCAATCTTCGCCAGGGAGCAATGACAGTGGCGGATTATATTAGAAAATTCGAACAGTTGTCCCGATTCGCCACACACATGGTAAGTACGGACGCATTAAAGATTGAGCGGTTTATGGAGGGCCTGAAGCCAGAACTTTACCGTGACGTTGGCATGGCTGGATTCCAAGGGGTTACGTATGCCCAAATGGCGGAACGAGCCCTGATGGCTGAACAAGCCGAAATCAAAATCGTGCGAGCCCAGGAAATTAAGAGGAAATTCGAACAAGGACCCAAAGGGAATGGAAATAATCAGAAGAAACTGTTTGTTCCTCAGAATGTGAAACCCAATTTCCAAAATCGACCCGGACCACCCCAACAGCCTAATCCGAATCAAGGGAGACCCCAACCAAATGCACCCATATGCCCAAAATGTGCACGACGTCACCTGGGCGTCTGTTTTTCACAAAATGCTACCCGTTTTAAATGTGGCAAGACAGGCCACTACTCCGTAGCCTGCCCGGGAAATGCATCTGGAAGTCAGGGAACGAACCGGGCCAAGCCGCCGACAGCACCCGCTCGAGTATACATGCTTACGGCGGAAGAAGCCGAAAACAATCCATCCGAGACGGAAGGTACCCTTCTAATCGATTAAACCTCAACATGCATGATTAGTGGACTTAGGAACTACACTTCCTTTTATATTCACCACTTATGTGGTAAGACTCGGGAATTCTTTCAGCCGACTTGGTTGATACCAGTTCAAGTGTTGACCTGAATCATGATCGTTGTAGATAGGTGCTCAAAATAGGAAGTCGTATCTGAATTACCTGGGAGCAAATCCCAATTTCACCTAATATTTGGGGTATAACCTTACACCTCAACTTTTCTGATCAATTCGAGAAACATCCCTTTTTAGTATCGAAATAGCGCAGCGAAAGCGTGGTGGATGCTTAAGACCTTTGATCTCTGCCTAAGTTAGAATTTTAGGAATTCTTGTTAGCTCTTCGAGGAAATACGAGTTCCACTAAGTGAAACAACCTTCACATCTATTCCATCAGGATCATATTCCTTTCTATCCTCGAAAGTTAATTGAGATTCCTTGATAAATTCCTAGGGTGAATATCTATCACCCAACCATGCCAGTTCAACTCCCTACCAATCGTTACCCAGAATTATTCTAACCGACGGAATTTCGGGGGCGAAATTCTTTTTAAGGGGGGAAGGATGTAATACCCGGAAAATTTAATTACGGGGTTTACAATTTAGTGGAAGTAAATTAGAAATTTCGTTGGAATTATTGAATAAAAGGTTAGGACTACACGGAAATTAGTACATGAATTATTCTGTGAATTTATATTATAAATAATTTTGGGTACAAGTTCTGTAATATCATACGTGTCTATATGATTTCATTGTAGGTGACTTATAATTCTTATATGTGTTACGAATTATGATTTAAGTAATGAACGTAGGATTTGGAGAATTTTAAAAGATCAGTTAATTATGTGCTACGAAGGATTCTAACTTAGGAGGGCGATAAGTATTACTAAAGTTAACCTCAACTTTACTTATTTATTTCAACATGTTAAATATAAGATAGGAAATAGTGTAATTTTGGTAGAAGGAATTTAAAAAAAAAAAAAAGTAGAGGTAAGAAACGCAAAATTATTTAATAATAATATTAATAAAATTAGTTGGGCCATGTCACATGCTTGTTTAGGCCCAAGTGTTATAGATAAGTGTTGATAATGATAATTACTTAGGCTCAAGGGAAAAACACGTCACCAATGTGTCCCATCAACAATACTTTGGTTGACCTAAATGATTACCTAGAACCTTTCGATAAACATGAGCCAATTTTGAGTAAGAACCCTAAGAAAGAAGAACAAGCGAACGAGAGACAGCCTAGGTGGGGGAATTCCAAACCGTTGTAGGTCTCAAGCTTGGTAAGTCGAAATATTCCAGATCATCCTTGTAAATTCCTAACTTAAGATTAGTTATATGTTTAACTTTCAAAATAAAAGAACTCGAGAGTTAGGGGTACTGTCTGGGATTAGAATAATTCGTAGAAAAGCATGATGTTACATGAATTTAGGGATTCTGTTCTTCGAAAATTAGGCAAAATATTAAATATTTGTAGGGTTTGGTGTTCTATATGGTTCTTAAGGAAAACATGGTTTTGATCGAAAGTATAGAATAGATGATGTCGATAAAGTGTTTCAAATAGGAATAGAATTTCTCCAGATTGTAAATCTCGAAGCTATATGCTAAACTGGTAAGAATGATTTCGAAATGTTCATGCGAGTTTAGGAATGTCGAGATGTTGAAAGTCGAAATCTTTGAAAACTCGGTATTTATTCTATCGTTCATGCCGAGATCTTTGTGTAGAGTACAGATGTCGAACTCTTGGATATATAATGTCGAGGTTTATTCATCCATGTTGATATCGACATATAGTTCTATGATGTATTGAAATCTTTGGTTATAATTCCAAGATATAACTCAATATTTTAATTATAATACTAATATATGTCTCGACATTGGGTATAAAAAACTCGGATAAAGTTGTTTGAAGTATCGAGATGAGAGGATAGAAGAATGCCGAAATCTTATTGGTCTAGGGTTTTCTATGTATTTCGAAACCTAGGATAGAAGGAAAAAAAAAAGGAAGTAATAATATAATAATACCAATTAGTTAGAATAAGATAAGGGTTAACATGACTTCCATGTCACTTGATAACTTCCACACGTTAACTTAGGAATAAGGTGACAACAAAGCAAGTAGTTTCAATTGATATGTGTGGTATAGAGAAAAATCGATGGAAATACACATTATTTTAGGAATGAGACCAATCACAAATTAGGATAAGAACTAAGAAAAATTGTCGATGTCATTTATCTAACATCATACGCAACACCTAGATAAAGGACTAGAAAGAAATTAATATTTCGTGTATTAATTAGCTTAAATCTCGAAGCCTTGTGTAAGTTCAATGTCGAGATCTATGTATTGTTCAATTTAAAACCTCGAAATCTTTATCATAATTTTAAAACCATAGCTCGAGATCCAATGCAAAATATTCTAGCTTTAAGGCTAACTTCGTTGTGTATAATGTCGAAATCGTATATTGTTTAATAAATGTCGAACCTTTGTATATACCATATCGAAATTTATTTTCAAGCCATGTCGAGATTCATACTAAACTCATGTCGAGATTTACCTTACATCACATATCGAGATTTATACCTAATATCGAAATCATGACAAATGTCGAGACCTACTAATACTAAATGTCGAGATCCACTAATAACACAAACTCGAGATTTATTAACATGTCGAGATTTATCTCTTAAATAGTATTTCTCAGTTTAGGTTAAGTTCTAAATTTTAGGGTTTCGAAATTTATAGAAGTCCAAAATTAGGGTTTTCTTAATTAAGCCATGTTATGAAATTATGATTAGACTAACAAATCCTAATTTATTATGATTCTATAATTAGGGTTCGGAGGTTAGCGATTTAACCGTACGATAAGCTAAGGATACCAGGTAAGTGGAAATCGCAACTACAACACATAATTTTTATGTGCATGAAATTATGTGTTATGTGTTCTTAAGATTTTATGCGACTACTTGCTTATGTGACTTACGTGATTTGATGTGATGAAAATTATTATATGAACATGGCACGCATACTCATGGCATGAGCACGTGCACGCACGACTAGTATAAGAGTCAGGAAAGAGAGCGTGCATGAGTATAAGGTCGCTTGAAAGCGATATGTATATTTGCCGATATGGGCATTTGTGTCGACTCAATGATGAGTCTCGGCTCTTCTATGCTACCACGGTGATTCACGAAGTCGAATTACCTGATTCACGAAAGGTAGGGGGAATACCCCGTAGCGGGAGATGCAACCTGGAGGATGCGACTCGAGGGTATGAGCGGCACCGAGGGAACCTCGAGTGTTGGCGACCTCATAGTAAGCTACCAGTGAGAAGCGCCCGCGTGTCAGACCGCATTGGGATGGAAAGGCGCCTTAGGGTTAAAACGAAATTTGTGTGCCCGGGTTAGCCTCTCAATGGGACGGCATTGGGATTGAAAGGCACTAGTAGCCTCTCAGTGTGGATCACAATGGGATTGAAAGGCACTAGTAGTCTCTCAGTGTGTACCGCATTGGGATTGAAAGGCACCATAGGGTTATGCGCAGATTGAGTACTCGGGTTTAGCCTCCCAGTGTGTGTACTGCCACTTGTACCCTTAGGGGTTTGAGCTCTATATGGTGCATAGTAAGATTGAAAGCCGAGGGCCCAAATATGTTATGAAAAGTCAAGAAGAATGTGAGAAAGGTCAGGAAGGATATGAGAAGTAGATAGCATTGGCGCGGATGCCTTCGCTATTTAGGTCACGTGCATTTCATGCATGGTTTTCACTTAGTGAGCTTTATAAGCTCATTCCACGTTGTTATGTGTTGTAGGACCCCGCGATCACGGTACGTGATCATTTTCACGGCGAGGCCAACTTTTGAAGCTTCCGTGGGCTTTTGAGATGGAAGTGTGTGCATGGATGCGACCTCGTGGAGGCCCAGTAGATAAATTTATTTTGACCCGCATGCGCGCTTTCCTATGTAAATAAGACCCAGGATGATTTTGTAGGAACCTTTACGATTCCTTTTTATGAAAGGAAAAATTTTATACGAAATTTCGTACGATCTATTTCATTTTTAGGACATTAGTCGCGTAGACTAATTAAGAAAGTAGTGGTGGAAGGCGGGGCTGCCACAATTTTCCACACTTTCACTTTAACACATAGACATATTAAAGCAAAGAAACACTTTCATAGATAGATAAATAGTCAGAATACACGACTCACGATAAATATATGTCTTAAGCACGAATCGATCTAGCGTTCATTTATTCCCGAACATAGAGGGAACTTAGCTACTCATAATGGACAGAAACACGACGAAATAAATAGAGAACAAGGGCAGATGACTCATAATCTTCCCTTCTGATTGATCTGGATTGTCTCGGGGGAAGATTCTCTTTTCTTGTTCAATTCGGTGTGATCGCGTCGTAGATCCGTCTCTTGAGCTTCTGGGGGTCTTTCTCTCTTCTTGACGGCTCGCTTTTGTCTCTAATATGTTATGGTTGAGTTCTGGAAAGAGTTCCCCCTTTTTGGGTCGAATTTGGGCTTTTATAATAATTTTCGCTACTGTCACGGCCTGGGACATGGCCCGTCACGGCCATGACACTGTCAGGGCACAAAATGGAGCTCACTGCCATGCGTCACGGCCTCGTGCAGAGGTGTAACGGCCGTGACACTTTTCCAGCCTTGCGACAGTTTCGTATTTCTCTCAGATGGAGTGGTAAAGGTGTCCGATTGAGCTAAAATTTTAACCATGGATAGAAGACTCGCCAATCTTGATTCTGACCAAAGGGATTCTCAGTCCGAGATCTGGATTAAGAGATATGAATTGTCTAATTTTGCTGCTGCTATGGGTCACGGCCTGGTGCAATAAGTGTCACGGTCGTGACTTGCTTCAGCTTCGGCCTCTGGTGGTTGTCACGGCCACGTGCACAAGGTGTCACGGCCGTGACACTTGGCAGTGTTTGTCATATTTGCGCCGTTTTGCCTCGTTTTCGCTCATTTTCGCCCGAAACGCATCCTAAGCTCCTTCAATATCAAAATAAGTAGAAATAGGGTTAATAAGTGCATAAAATGACTACGAAAACTCTATTACGAGCCAATTAAATACTACGATAAATGTACTATAATACGTTTATCACATATTATATTAGCACACCACGTGTCGATCACCGCCAAATTGACGGTAGAGAATAACTTTGCTCTATTAGGAGTGCGTAAGAAATTATACGCTAAAATTAGAAAATTAGATGATCTTATAGTAAAGAAGGGACAATCGGAGCAGACTATATTTTTGAATCAGCCCAAGGACTTAGAAATTTTATGATTATAAGTATGGCTTAGGTTTTGAGAATCCATGTCACTTAAAGAAAGTTGACTGTAATCAACTCTATGATGTCAAGTACATGGGTCTCGGACTAACCTCTCTCATGGCTTTTACGGGAGAAAATGAAACTTATGAAATAGAAGAAGCCAAGAGAAAAGCCAAAACCAAGGCTGAAGTTCCCTTTTGCTATGACAAACTGAATCAAAGTAAAGACACTGAGAATCTTGTCAATGGTTGGAGCCTTGAATCATTTCAAGTTCCTGAAGATCATTGTAATAATAAGGAAGCTCAACATCATCATTCTAAAAATTCTCTCTACATACGCCATATTATTAGGAAAATAGAAGGGTTAATAGTTTCTTTAGAAAACGAAAGGGAGAATTTTGAAGCTGAAAAGAAAAAATTCCTAAAAAAATGGAAAATCTCAAAGCTTCCTCCATCCCACAAGCTATTTCTCACGCATCTTCCTCAATCGAAAATATCATTCTGAAAAGTGTGAAGAAAGAAAAAGCGCCTTCAAAAGATCTGAAAATAAGATTCTAAATCTAATCCTGTTTCGATTACGTTTACAGGGAGCATAGAGCGAGCATTAGAGTCGAAGGCGGGAGTGTCTAATCACTTCAAAATTCTTAATCTTTCAGAGACTTTCGTCTTTTTAAGGTAGAATCAACATCCTTTAGGCGATTGCATGTCTTTAAACGCCGTTAGCATCTGCATTTTGTCATTTTTCGCTTGATTCTATGTTAGATTCTCGTCAGTACAAAATGTGAAAACTCAAATGCTATTTTACAGTGATTAAGACCATTTTATGCGCATAATCTGGGTTAAAATCATTCGATTATATGCGGTTTTATAGCTCGATTGAAAGTTCGACTGAAACTGGGTTTCAACATTTAAAGGCGTTGAAGAACATTCTCGATCGCAAAAAATGATTAATTGAATTGTAATTTGATTGAGTAGTTGTTTGCCTCGTAAAAGATATTCGATTGCTAAAACTTTGACTCAGTCAACAGACAAATAACGTAGATAGAGAAATACTTACAATCGAGAAATCTAATTTTATTTTATGCGAGCAAAAGATTACTGAGTGAAATAGATAATTAGATGCATTTATGTTTCCAGTGAAAAACTTACCGTCGAACAGTAATTTCGATTTCAATTTTGTTCTCAGTTGTAAAATGTAGCGGCAATAAAATTAGTTTTTCGACGATAAAATTTCTCGATCGTGAAAACACGTAGTGATAATTTTGATCGATCGAAAATTTCCTCAGTGAGTGACCCTAGTTTCTCGTTGTCAATTTTGTCGATCGTAAAATTTCGCAGCGAAAATCTATTTTAAAATCGAAATACTTCATCGCTCGATAATTTTCACGACGAAAATTTTGTTAACGCGCGAAAAATTTATCGATCGTAAATTTATGCTGAAATCAATTTTCCCGATCGCAAATTTACAAGGAGATTTTTCTCGATCATAAAATTTCTTGGCTACAGTACCACGCGTTAAGTTCAAACACTTAGAAAATTTTCTCTAAGTCTTTTCACCTGTAGCAGACCTTAGCGAATAAAATTTTCGATCGCAAATTAGAACGGAGATTCAAATTCAAAATTCGAACTTAAGAAGTCAAATTGAGAATTTCATTCTCGCGCGATAAAAAGAGCGGAGTGAACAGTGCTTGGTTTTCCCATTTCAACACTTATAATATTTCGACTACACTTACATGAACTCTTCTTATATGCCCAAGTCGAAATGCTATTATATCTTATACATTCACTTCCATATACCTTGTGCCAGAATATATATTCGTCAAACATATTATGAAATGCTAAACTATTATAGTTGATTAAATAAATTTTTGACTCAATTAAATCCTTGAACTGATGTTTTGTTTTTCAAATTGATTTTTCAGACGGATCACTATCCTACATACAACCACATTTAGAAAAAGAAAGGGAGAATTTTGAAGCTGAAAAGAAAAAATTCCTAAAAGAGAAGGAAAATCTCAAAGCTTCCTCCATCCCACAAGCTATTTCTCACGCATCTCCCTCAATCAAAAATATATTTCTGAAAAGCGTGAAGAAAGAAAAGCGGGAGCGTAGAGCGAGCATTAGAGTGGAAGGAGGGAGTGTCTAGTTTAAAAATAGAGGAGCCCGTAGATATTTAAGAAAATATCTCCTTTTGTAGGAATCAAAGACACTCGTATTAATATAAGAGTTGTTTCTTCTGTTCAAATAATTGCTTCTACATGTTCACTTCAGCCTACCACCTTTAGAAGCACCAATTTCTTCTGCATAAAAGTAAATTCTAAAACAAATGCCTATAGGAAGACCCGTAGGAAACAAGATCCAGCCATAAAGAAAGCATATGGCGCTATTCATGCTTGTTCTCGCCCAAGGTATCCCGTTAAGATCGAATCCCCAAAGCACCTTAGGAGACTATCCAATGAAAAGATCTTTCCACGCTCAAGCCTACTAAAGCATTTGTTTGCGCTGAAATTAATCTTCCCTGCAAGGTTCAACCCAAATGTGTTCCTAAATTACCGCCTAAAAAGACGAAAGTCAAAAAGGCCTTGCCGTCTACATAGGGCAAACCAAACTCATCTCCTTCGCGAGCAACTTGGGTTGTTAATGTTGGGTTACCCGGTGTCTCCCGTTGACGCCACGTCCCCGGCAGCGGTGCGGAATAAAAATTTTCTGTGTTCGTCGTTGCCCTCGCAGCTCGGATCAGAATAGTAACACATAGACATGCACTAGGACGGGTCAAACCCGTAGAGAATTACCAGTTGACGCGAGTGGCAGCTCATCGTCCTTTTCTTCAAGACTTCGTCGATGGTGGTGGACGGCACTAGATCGTCACGTCGACCTCGCAGTGTACCAGGAATCAGTTCTTTGAAGATGACTAGAGAGAACAGAGCCGTCGCGTGGGAGAAACGTGTGTGCGTTCGGTGTGTGTTTTGTGCCTTTGGTTGATTTCGAAAATCACTTCTTTTTTTCTCTACCTTCGGAGCACAAAATTTTTAGCCTAAGCCTTAGATTTCGATATCTTAGTCCTTAAAGTGTGAGAGATTTTTGCCAAATCTTACTCTCTTTTGAGTTCCAAATCCAAACTTAAGGAAACTTACTATTGTTAGAAAACTAACTTAAATACCTAGTCAAACTAAGTATATTTAAATATGTTATGGAATTCAAAATTTAATCCTAAATTAATTTCAAAATTTAAATAAATAATATTCCAAATTTTTATTCCGTATATATTTATATCAAATATGCAAATTCCGAAAATACCCTCAAAGGCATATTTCAAAATTAGCTTAAGATGAAATCCAATTTTATCCTCAAGTCCATTAAGCACTTCGCCAAGCCCAAGTCTTACAGTTAGTTTCATAAGAAGTCCAACTTCGATCCAATAAATGGTCGATGCCCATTAAGGCATGGCTCAACGGCCCAAGGCCCGTTAAGGCCCAAAACAATTCCTCTCCTTATCAGTACACGTTGATGATACTTTTTAAGCCTGAATCCCTAGGTTCGAATCAATCGGAAAGGGAGGAATCCAAGAGTCCGGTAGTTATCCAGCCAATCCCGTAGTACCGGACCGTAACCCGATTCGAGTGCGAATTTCGACCTAGTCTTTATCCCAGAACCACATATATATAACAGTGCTACGTATAAACCCTTCAGCTGTGTCCCAACCAAGTGAGAGCCATGGTCTATGTCAAACCAGTGTTTTAAAAACCGTATAGCATATGGCATCACGTTTTGGTTACGACAGCGCATAGCGTAAATACCGTAGCGCATGGCGTGAGTATTTTGGGCAGTCCACTTATAATATAAAAAATTATAATATATACGAAATATTGGAAATAACTACTAAAATATTAGCAAACTAAGTCTTAGAAAATGCAGTTTTTAAAAAATAATTCTTATCTATATTGAAAAGTATAAGATATACATGTGATTTTTTATCGTCATTTAACAAAGAATAAATTTGATAAATTTATTTATTTTTATAACATAAATTATTTTAAATAATCGATTTTTTATCATTTGGTGAAAGTAATAAAAAAATTAGAAAAATTGAAAAATCAAAATAATATATGTTGTCAGACGCGTCTCGTACCATTTAGGGACATTGATGTTTGCTAGACTTCTTGTCTCTTTTAAAAACATTGTGACAGCTATACTCTGTTCCTCTTAATAATATTGTGTCTGGACTTAGGGGAAAAAATATTGAAGACTCAGTACGCTTCTCTTTTTACGCGTCAACGCGTTTTACAGAAAAAATTCGCTATAGCGCGCTTCGATGCGCGTGTTACTCTGCTTTTTAAAACAATGTGTCACACTCACTAAACTCGATTCTATGATAAAACGGAGATGAGGCAAATTACCAAACTACCCTCCATGTCTCACATGAGTTAGTTCAATACCTTGGTCAAGGATTTCGTAATTTCTCCTCGCCGTCCTCATAGGACACCTATCTCGATTACTTGCGATACCATGAATCCGTACTCGGCGGTCTAAACCCGGTAATCACAATTCGTCATCACGGCATCTGGCTCGCTGACCCATGCAGCAGCAAATCGGGTCGAGAGGAACCAGTGACAGTCAAGACTTCAAAGTCAACTCTGTCAAAGCCCCTTTCGGTCTAAGGTTCACGTTGACTGTTGTCGTCGGTCATTGACACTCCTTGAGTAATAAGCCATGTTCGACCGTACGACCCGTGAGTTAGTGTCCATGAAATGAGTCAATCCCTTGATTCGATTCGTATCACAAGTCATGACCTCCGCTTCCAAGAGAGATATCGGCACACGATAGGTCATCGACAAGTAAGCCGTGATCGATTATCCAGCACCCAACTGGAGCCTCAGGCTTACGGACTTTTAATGTTCGAGGTTAAGAATCCACTGGTGTCTTTCTCTCTCGTACCCATCGAGAACAGTGACTCAACTCGATGCATTTGGATTTGTTCATTTATTGCTTTATCAGATGTCAAGTAAAGAACTCTTATATCCAATAAACGAACAATGCCTTTCACTTGTCAACTAGGAAAAATGAAGCGAGCGTCTCATCACGGCAACTAGTTGCCCCTACTTCACATCCTTTGGAATTGCTACATATGGACCTCTGTGGACCCATGCAGACACAAGCATTAGTGGGCGCAAGTACGTGCTAGTTATCCTGATGACTACTCTCGCTACACGTGGACAAAGTTCCTCCGAACTTAGGATGAGACAGGGGACTTGATAATTAGTTTTGTGAGCGCTACTCAGAATTTGCTGCAAGAAACCATTCAAGTCATCAGAACGGACAATGGCACTGAGTTCAAGAACAAGTACTTCAGTGATTTTTATAAGAAACATGGGATCAGTCAGCAATTGTCAGCCGCAAAGATGCCTCAACAAACGGCGTTGTTGAAAGGAAGAATAGAACGCTAGTGGAAGCCGCACGTACGATGCTGATTCATTCTCGCGTCCCACACCTCCTTTGGACTGAAGCAGTAAATACTGCCTGTTTTACTCAGAACAAGACGGTGGTTCACAAACGCTTCGATAAGACTCCGTATGAAATAATAAACAAGCGAGTACCCAATATTTCCTTTTTCAAGGTGTAAGGGTGCAAGTGCTTTGTGGAGAACGACAGAGAGCAACGTGCTAAGTTCGAAGAATTCGAAGCCACATGTGTGGGTATTCATCAACTTCAAAGGGCCGTGCCGAGTATACATCAAGTCCAACCGTTCAATCAAAGAAAGCTATAATGTGACTTTCCACGATGTGTTGGCACAAAACCAACTAGAGATGGCAACAAATAAGGACTCATCATTAGAAGAAGCTCTGAGACTTGCGTTGGAGGACTTGGACTCTCTCTTTGAGCCCGTATATCGGCCATGCACCATTAACGATACACCTTTAGTGGAATACCTACTCGACGAGGCCGATGTCCCAGGCTCTTCAAATGTCCCCACATCACCCGGCTCAGAATTACCACAGATAACCGAAGAACCTATCATAGTCAATGAGGAAGTCTCATCAGAATCACTCAATCCAAGTGAAGAATCAGACTTACCTCAACCTAATGAGCAACCTAAAATACTTGGAAATCTCGGTCCATAAATGGCAGACGCATCTACTTCAGCTCTGCCACATGAGCGAAAGTGGACACGAGCACATCCGGTTGATCAGATTGTTGGTGATCTTTCAAATGGAGTAAGGACAAGACATCAGCACAGTCTCTTCAGCTGCTTCTTAAGACAAAATGAGCCAACAAAGTAGCAGACGCGCTTAAAGACCCGGATTGGTTGATAGCTATGCAAGTAGAGCTGGCAAAATATCCTGCGGCCCGCGGGCCTGAATCGAAATTGTATATTCGCCTCTCTTGAGAATCGGAGGACGATTGTCGTTTCCAAGTGAGTAGGCATCCATTTTATCTTCTAGAGTTGATGAAGGATCTTCGTTTGTTGTTTTGATTATTTGGACTGATGTTACGTGCTTCACAAGTAGCAAATTAGTTAGTTACGTTTGATATTAAAGCAGTCAAGAATTATTTTCGACTCAATCTTTAGAGTTTGATTGAAAATCAATTCATCGAATTAACGGTTTTGGTCTATAGCATACTTAGAAGCGGTGGAGCAACATTGGTAGTAAAACGGATTGGGAGATTGATGAAGAAAATAGATTTAAATATCTCTTCTTATCATTTGGTGCATGCATCAAGGAATTTGCTTATATGTGGAGAGTTGTTTTCTATGACGGTATGTTTTTCATGGCAAAGTACAAAGGGGTGATGCTTGTAGCCACGACAAAAGACGGCAATCACCACCAATATCCTCTAGCATGGGGTTTCGTTGATGGGGAGGTGACACCATCTTGGACATGGTTCTTGACGAGATTGCGGGAAATCGTGGGCGACATCAATAATTGTCTTCCAAAACACTTTTCATGGATTTTGTTCGTGGTATTTTATCAAATATCAAGACTAAAATCTTGGTGCTTGTGATTTGTTTTGGCGTGCCGCGCATGCCTACACTACAAGTGAGTGTGATTTTACAAGATTATGAAAGAAAATTATCCCATTACTCATAAGTATTTGGAAGACAACGTCACACTTGCTCAATGGACGAGAGCAAAAAATCAATATATCCGGGTCTGGTGGGTCAGATCCGGTTCGTTCGTGTCCAGCCTAGGGCGGGGCAGGGCGGGTTCCGGGTCCGCTAAAAAAAACTGGGTCGGGTTTCTGGTCCGGCAAACCCGACCCATTTCCGGCCCGTTTCCATCCATAGTCCTCGTGGATTGATACTCGGACTTCATCCATTTTACAACTTGTACGACCTAGTACACTTGCTAGTATTTGAGCGTGCCATATATCTAACGAATCTTTTGGATAATGGGCTTAATAATATTTGCGTGTAAAGAATGCATAACCAAGTTATCTTTCAACACGACCCATGCTACATTAATAAATTATTATGACAGGTACGGACGTTTTGATGAGGCATTTCAGTTTTGCAATGACACAATTCATCTCGGATTGATGCCTTTGATGCACATAGAATAAGGGATATCACCGAAGTTTTTTTGTTAACATCCAACAGTGGCAAATAATCACGTAAAGGCATATCGATTCACATATTATCATTCGAGTTCCTTTTCTTGCAGGTAATAAACTAAACTTCAATAATCTTTGAAATACCAAACACAAAACAATACATAATCATAAAAGATAGAAGTGATATGTTGACTTTAAAAAAGTAACCATCTCAGTTTCACGGTTACAATTTCCTCGATTGATGCATCGTAATATCTTGTGCAGTAAAGAATGAACAAATTTGTAGACAATCCTTACATTAGATAAGGTAGTAAGTTAGTGTTAGAAAGCATGTGAATCTAGTGGTGTGTGGCTGCGCACTGCAAGAAGATGGTCCAGTAGGGTTCATCTTTCCCGCGACTGAGAATTTAGCATTCGAGCATGCAGACGTTAGAGGTCCAACGTTACCAAAGGGCGTCAAATTAATATTCCACAGCTCGACGCCTTCGTAAGGATAAGCCGAGCTGCACGCTAAGTTGATTGGGACTTTAGATGTTGTGGTGCCGAAAATGTTCTTGAAGTGCACATCGCTAAGCTTCACCCGTGATTGTTGTGCACAAAATTATTACCTATATAACCATTAGTTCCTACTTCTAGCAGCCTCATGATCCACTACTATAACTTACGGCTTTGTTTTTGTTCGAATTGTAGTTTTGGTCGATGAGGACGGGATTAGCCACTCCATTCACTGCAATGTCTTGGAAACAGATGGAGCTTGCTTGGAGCTGAGGAGAGTCACGGTACGTCTTGATTCTCGCTCCGTTCGTTGTCCCAGTTAGCGTGCAGTTGATCACAGTTATCCTTTTTAAGTTCGTCCGGTCGGGTCGTTTTCCCAAGCTCCCGACACTACACAATATACATCGTGTTGGAAATGTAACATATATAAATTAATGTTACGTTGTACTAGTGAACTGACCTAAGTCCATGTCCGGGCCCACAGAAAATCCTTGCTACGAGAATGTTGCTTGTGCCGTGATCGATGGAGACGCAATCGTCTCCCGTTCCTATCACACTGTCAGTGACATTTACGTTCACCGAACTTCTTAGATGGACGCCGTCCGTGTTGGGACTGTCGTCGGGCGCCGTCATTTTCAAGTCCAAAACGCAACGTCGTTGCTATCCGTAATCTTGCTGTGGAATCCCATGCTGTTCACAAAATTTAGGTCGTGCATTTGCCCGTTTTGAACCGTTTGGAACACGAGCGACTGCATGCATACCAAAATGAACAACGTGCGGTAAACTAATACAATCGCGCATCGAGGACGAATAAAGATCAGTAATTCCAAATCTAATAATACTTACCACAGGAAGAGAGGGCCCACCACCAGCGTACTCCCATGCATTTTCTCCTCGTGTGTTTAGGGTTCCACCGCCAGTGACTAGGATTTCGTTGACTTTTTGTAACATGATCCAAGCGCCGTTGGAGTAGAGGCTGTGGTCATCGCTCGCGAAAAAGTTTCCTTGGATATCTATGGTCATATGGGCCGTGCATGGACTGGCGAGTATCACCTCGCCGCAAAGGAAATTCCCTTCAGGAATCATAAGCCGGGCTGGGTCGCTCGATTTGCATGCTGCATTCCAAGCTTTTATGATAGGCTGCACGTGCATGTATATTTAGTAATTTGAGCACAGGCTGCATGCATGCGTACACTAGGCATATGCTTATGCGCAAATGTTTGAACATGATTTTATCACAAAAATGTTGAAGGGAAGCATGTGAGGTTAATTGGAATAAAAATTATATAAATAAGGAAATCTCTTATCAAACTCCTTTTTTTTCGCGACCCTTGGAGTAATCTCCTTATATTATATATAAATTTACGTCACGCACACCGAGATGAGACTATTCTCCAGGGATCATGTGAATGTCCCAAATTAGCATAAACGATAGTTGTGGTGCCTAGACATATCACCCAAGGAATGAATTATCATCCCATACCGTTAGGCCAAGCTGGACAGATGGATGCATGATTTAAGTTATATTTGTGGAGTCGTTGTTTCTTACTATTGCATTGTCCGTTCTCCCATCGGGTTTAGCACCGAACTTTGTTACATCGAAAACTGCTCCACCGCCGCCGCCCCCACCAGCTTGAATACCTCCACCACTACCGCCACCAACTTGAATAATTCCACCACTACTACTGCCAACAACACTTTGATTAGCATCGCCGGCAATTATACCTTGACTATTATTACCTGCGCGGGCGGCGTTTTTCTTACCACGTCCACGACCACCACCACCACGTTTCTTGTGGTGGCCGCCACCTTTCTTGTGGCGGCCCTTGCATTCAACTCCATCGATGTTAGCTAACAAAGCCGCTGTGGCAAATAACACGAGGCATACAACGGTGAGAATCCGTGGATTAGTCACATTGCAAGCCCTATGAGTTTATCAATATATATAGATATATATATATATATTATATATATATGTATATATATATATGTTATGGATTATCGTTATGTTTGGAGAAGGTGTTTGAGATATGTTTGATCTTTCTTTTTTTTTTTTAGGGGGAGGATTTGAAATCATCTGTTTTTATGCATTCTCATTGTTCTTTTTCTTTTTCAAGCACACGTTCCATTCCTTCTCATGACGTTTCAATGATCCACAATAATTATTCGTTGTAGTTCGTCCATTAATTAGTGACTCTCATTAAATGTGAAACAATATTTTATAACAATTACATTCGGGTTCGGAATTCGGAATCGTTTTTCCCTTATTTTAAACACTCCATTACTCGAAAATCGAAATTGATATCTTTACAATCTTTAAACCAAGAGAAATATCAAAGTAACCTAGACAAGCAGTTGAGTAAAAATACAATTGTTGCTTAAATTCTTGAGATCGATTGATCGGACAACTGCCTCATGTAATATAATATTCAGCTTAGACAAACATGGGATCGGGTTTGTTCGGGTCGGGGTATCCGATTACATCGGGTATTTATTTTAATACCCGATCCTGACCCGATCAAATGCGGTACCCGGTCGGGGTTTATGTTTTATTTTTTTAATTTTTTTATATTTTAAAATTTAACTAAGCTTAAATTAGTTCATATCCTTCAACAATAAATAAACTAAACACTAGCAACAATAAATATTTTTAACGCGATCAGTAATCAAATAAATTTAACATCATCAACATCAACAATAAAATAAATTCAGTACCATGAGTCCGACAGCAGCCCTCGGGCTGGTCGGTTTTTCCTTTATTTTTTATGTTTTATTTTTATTTTTAATAGATAAGCTTAAATAAGTTCAATGACTTCAACGATAAAATAAATTAAACATTGTCAACAATAAAAGAATTTAACGATGAATAATAAAATAAATTCAACACATCAGCATTGACCATAAAATAAATTCAACACCATCAACATCGACGGCAACATTGAATTTTTAAAACTCAACGAAATTAATCAAACATTTGACAATTTAGTGAGGCTTGTTGTGAATCAAAATCGAAGAATACGTGCCTTAATTCATCTATGTGAACGAGATGAAGAAATTAAAGTAGTTTTCTTCTTATGCATGGTTAGGATAGTAGTTTGTCAAATTTATGACAATGTTATTCTCCAAACAAAAGATTATGATAATATTGAAGATATCTTGATAATGTTGTAGATATCTTGGTAAGTGAATCAAAACTTTCTAACAAAACTATCCAACATACTAATTGTTGGGGAATTCGACAAAGCATAAAATAAACGAAGAACACGAACTCCACGGGCCACCAAGATTCTGATCCTTTATGATGACAAGAACAAGTGTTACAGCTTTCTGATTACAAACACACACTCAAAACTCACTTTTACAATATCTCTCGGGTGTGTTTTCTCTCAATTCGCCTCTCTTCTGTCCAGAATCTTACTGCAAAAAATCATGGGTTGGAGGCCTACAGTTATAAACTGATAACCCCATGTCTTCCTTAACTGCCCTAATAACCATATTTCCTTATCCAAAATAAGAAACTGTCGATGCCAATTTGGTTTGGACTTCACAATTCTCCACCTCAAAACTAATTCTTCTTCATCATTCACAAGCAATTCCACGTCGGACAATCATTTGGCTGCTTACAGTTTCAGTCGCACAACCCATGACAATGTTCGTTCGTCAGGACTGATCCGCACCTCATTGGACTTGATATGTGCCTCGTCGCACTGGTCAGCACCTACCGGCCTCACCTCGTTGCCATGCTTGTCCATTCGACGAACTCCACCATGGCCTCTCGACCCTCTAACTTAGCCGATCTGCCCAGATCCGCTCCTTGTCTAGCTGGTCCCGATCCTAATGGAATGACTCCCCGCCTTGGCTCCCGCGTGCAACACATGTCGCCCATGCTGCCTTTTATGCGTCTCCGATCGCCTAGCCCGGATTGCTCGGGTGTCACCGATCTCCTGTCCGACCTGCATCTTTCTTGGTGCGTTGTTGCGTGCCTTGCCCACTGGCTTCACCTGCCTCGCCAGGAAAACTCCGCTCTTTACCGATCTCCTGACTGGTCTGTGTGCCCACCTTGATGGTGCGGCCGGCCCTCGTCACCCGACCATGGTTCGTCTGCTTTCGGGTTCAGTCGATCAACCCTTCCCGATGACTCTCACTCGCCGGCTTTGGCCGGTACTCCTCCGGCCACCGTTGACGTTGTGTCAACGGTTAATGTTGGTCAACCTCGTAACAGTGCTCCCCGCCCGATTCATCGACGGCCGATGAACTCGGTCCTTGAGACTTACAACATTCCCCGCTCGTCTCTTGACTGTATCATGTTGATGCTCCTTCCCAACACCGACTCGACCTCCTCATTGAAAGGCATTACGTACTTGGCATACATGTTCCTCGCCATCCGCTGCTTCCTCCACAGGCCGATATCATCCGAGCCTATGAAGTTCTCAACTTCAGATTTGTCGAATCTATCGTTTCCATTCGCGTGACGGTCCACGCTCACCACACCATTTATTGGAGAATTCGACAATGCAGAAAACAAACGAAGAACACGAGAGTTTAACGTGGTTCGATTCGTTCGAATCTACTCCACGGGCACCAAAGATTCTGATCCTTTATTGATGACAGCAACATGAGTTACAGCTTTCTGATTACAACCGCACACTCAAAACTCACTTTTACAATATCGCTCGTGTGTGTTTTCTCTCAATTCGCTTCCTCTCTTCTGTCCAGAATCTTACTGCAAAAAATAAGGGTTGGAGGCCTACAGGTATAAACTAATAACCCCATGTCTTCTTTAACTGCTCTAATAACCATATTTCCTTATCCAAGTCGATGCCAATTTGGTTTTGACTTCACACTAATCATAGTCATAGTTGTTCGCTCAAACACGATGAAGAACAACAAAATGGTACCAAGTTAGCACGCAAATTTTTTTTTTCAATATACAATACTTAATTTATCATCAATCATCCGTTTCTTCCCTCTTCTCTGTCTAACAAGTAGAAATAGAACCCCTTTTCCTCTTTCTTCTTCGAGGTAATGAAGGAACATTAACTCCTCATCCGTTGCTTCTCTCTTCCTAACAAGTAGAAATAGAACCCCTTTTCCTCTTTCTTCTTTGAGGTAATGAAGGAACATTAACTCCTCAACATGGAGGGCTTGATTTTAAGTTTTCAAGCAAACAACCATTGTCATACACCAAAGTAGTCAACCTGCGAGACAGCCCTTTTTCATACAATCGAGTGAGGGCCGAACTCGTTCGCTTCTACACGGACCTTCTAGGACAATCGACACGGCCGACACTTTGTCTCCATCTGATATTTCACCTTTCCTAGCTTGGAAGCTTAGCGAGGCCGATGCAACCAAGATGACGCAACCTTTCACTGATGTTGAATTAGGGCTGCCTTGTTCTCTATCAGGGATAACAAATCGCTAGGACCGAATGGTTTCTTGGCTGCATTCTATAAGCGATCTTGGGAAGTCATAGGCACGGACATTACGCATGCGATCCAGGAATTCTTTCGCACGGGGTTTCTCTTGGGGGAGCTGAATTCAACCCTCATTACTCTTATCCCCAAATGTGACAACCCTCACATGGCAAAGGGCTTCAGGCCTATATCGTGTTGCAATGTGCTATATAAGATTATATCGAAGGTACTTGCGAACCGCATTCGTGGCTGCTTGGGGACACTCGTTCATCCGACTCAGACTGTTCATCTCTGGGCACCGAATCTTGGACAATACCCTCCTTGCGCAGGAGATATATCATGGGTACAATAGTGTGGGGCTGACAGATAGAGTCGCTTTCAAGGTGGACCTTGCTAAGGCATACGATAGAGTGGACTGGGATCTTATCTTGATGATGCTTGAGGTGCTTAATTTCCCTATCATGTGCGTGGTCTGGATTCGTGCGTGTCTTACTACGCCTCACTTCTCTATCAATATCAATGGGCGGCCTGACGGCTACTTGAAAGGTTGACAGGGGCTGAGACAAGGTGATCCGATCTCTTCCAATCTATTTACCTTAGTGATGGAAGTCCTCCATGGCATTATTAAGGCCCAGATTCGACAGGGCGGCTGCTTTCTTTATCATTGGAGATGCGCCCAACGAGACTTTCATGCTCACTTTCGCTGACGACTTGCTCCTATTCTCCCATGCAGATGTCGCCTCAGTCGGTGTCTTTAAGGCAGCCTAGAAGTATTTGCTACCCTATCTGGTCTACGAGCCAACCCTAAGCAAAGTGAGATGTTCATTTCGAAGAGAGCCGGACGATTGAAGGGGAGGATGTTGCTATTATGGGTTTCTCAACAGGCTCCCTGCCTGTACGGTACCTGGGGGTTCCGTTGATAACCTCGAGATTGACGATTGCGGATTGCGAACCCCTACCCCTATCTATACCATTGATCGCCATTTAGTCTCACGGACTAATCTCTCTTTATCATGTGCAGGTAAAGTCCAACTGATTAAGTCTGTTCTACTTGGTATTCACATGTATTGGACAGTGGTATTCTTACTTCCCAATGGGGTTGTGCATGCAATTGAGAAGAGACTTAGATAATTTCTTTGAAGGGGATCGAGCGCCAAGGTTGCTTGTGATGCCATATGTGTGCCAAGGGCGGAGGGCAGCCTTGGACTAAGGTCAATCTAGACGGACAACAAGGCATTGCTGCTTCGCCTACTTTGCAGCATTTTAAGTGGTGATGAATCATTTATCTGGGCTAACTGGATTCAATAGACAAGGTTACACAATGCATCGCTTTGGTCCGTTAATCCTAACGCTAGGACGTCTTGGAGTTGAAAGAAGATTCTGAAGCTTCGTCAACACATTCGGCCGCTAATTGAGTCCACATAGGGAATGGTGCCAACACACAACTCTGGACTGATCGGTGCTCTTCACGAACCCGTCGGTTGAGCACATACCCCGCGGGCCTATGGTCATGGGGCTACCTCTCGAGTCTAGGCTCAGTTCCATCACCAACGACCAAGGGTGGAATTGGCAGGCGCAATCTACGATAGAATACATGGATATTGCACCAATTATTCACTACCCACTCGGCTCGGGAGAGCTTGCTCACGCGTCTCCCTAGGGTCCCTTGGTACACGCTTTTTGGAGGTCCGATTTCTGTCCCTCGACACGAGTTCATCCTTTGGCCCGCGATCAGAGATAGGTTAGCACCCAAGAATCAGGCGTGGGTGGCGGTGACCGTGGGAACTCTACATGCATGCTCTGCGATGAACAGCTCGATGAGACGATACAACACATGTTCTTTGATTTCTCTTTCTCTTTCTCTAGATGTTGCTTGCATCTTATACGCACCCACATTCGCTTTGGCTGGCCGTACACAGAGTGGCATGCGGTGGTTCGTTGGGCTGCTACGAGATGGAGGAGTAAACACCTATCAGTGTTTGGTCCCCGGCATCTTGTCTCATTGATCTACCATATCTGGTCCGAGCACGAAGGACGACGGCGTTCTCCGGATCAGATCGTTTATGAGGTTGAAGATCTCCTTGGCATGCGACTTACCACCCTGTCACACAAGTAGAGCTGCAGATGTGTGCCATGTGTACGGTTTGGCGCATTGCTTGTATATGCTTGCCCTAATCACGCAAGATGAGTATACATGCACAACGAAAGGATTCCTATGTGCCCGGCCGAGTTCGCCAACATGTGGTTCACCAACCGAGTTCACCAACATGTGGTTCGCGAAGTCTCGTAAACCCATGCAAGCGACCACCTTGGATTCGCGATTTTGCTCATAGTTCGCCAAGTTGGTCTCGTGAAATGGCTCGTCTAGCTCGCGTAAATTTGCGAAGTGTCTATTTCACGTGTCAACGGTTCGCCAACTAATTGAATTCGCCAAATTACTTAGCCAAGGGTTCGCAAAGTCTATTGCACCTTATGGATTCGTGTCAAGCTCAAGCTCGATCGAAAACTACGTGCGAAAATTTTTTTCAATTAGAATATGAATTAAGTACAGAAGTCATTGCCGTAAAGAGTGATTTACGCTAAATATTTCTCAAGCTTTATTTCAGCGAGAATCTTTTCTGATGAGAGTCATTTTGATTTTGTGCACGTACATTTTTCTATCGAAAAACATTCTCGGTCACACATCCAGGTTTGACCAAGCGAAAAATCATTTGAGCTTGAAAAACGTTTTCGGTCAACCAATTTATTTTGACTCAACGAGAAGCTTACTGTTTCTATTGATCGAGATAAATTCATGCACTGAAAAGATTTCTTGACCGCGAGATTTTGAGCAAATTATTTGCGCTCAAAATTTTTTTCGCTAACGGTACTTAACGTGTGAAAACAGTAACACGTTTTTTTGACGATATTAGTTTGATCAAACTATAAAAGTGAATAAAAAATAATTCTCGACCACTATCGAATCAAACATTACTAACAAATTTGTCACTTGTGAAATACAACTACGTCATAATCAAAACAACAAACGTGGATCCTTAGTCAACTCATAAAAAAATTGATGCTTATGCTCTTGGAAATGATAACCGTCCGTCGATTCTAAAAGAGGCGAATACACCATATCGCGCAGCCGCTTCTTAAATTTCATTGAGCTTAAGAATCAGGCAGATAACCTTCTCTCTTCTCTTGAGGAAGGACATGCTCATTTTTTGACCCCCGTGGTTGGCGACAACACTGTTGAACCTGCAGTTCCCCCCACTATAGAGAGATAGACAGCCTCCCAACGGCTAAAGGAATGTGGGATGAATTGCATAAGATGATGCGAATAATGAAAGTAGGCATCAAGGCCAAGAAGGCAAATATTCTGACACTGTACGACTCGTTTAAGGCAAAACCAGAAGAGAGCCTATATGATCGCTATCAGAGATAGCTTACACTCCTCAACGAGACGAGGAAGATAGTAATCACTAATATGGAGGCGAACATACGATTCTCTCTTCCTTGCCCTCTGAATGGAAGAAGATATCCACCCAAATTCGACAGAACAAAGACTTGGAGGAGATGGATATCCACGCCATTTTTGACAATCTCACACAACACGAGGAAGATGTCAGCGAGATTCAAGGAGCAGAAGCGCAAACAAATCAAAGATACGATCGCCCTAGTCCCAGAGAAGAGGAGCTCTAAATCCCGCAAAGAAATTACCATTAGGCCTTTCACACCATCCGAGTCAGAAGCTGAATCAGACTCCGATGTCGAGCCACCTAACAAAGCACTGGGAAAGCAATTGGCTTTAATTGGAAAGATGATAAGCATTGAGTTGTAGCACCCGGGTTTCCCGTAAGTATTTAGGGCCAATAAATTAGCAAAATGTGACTCCGTGAATTATGTGCATTAAGGTGAATTATGTGCATAAACGTGATTTACGTGCTCAATATGACTTAAGTGCAACTTCGTGTTTTACGAAATTGGGTGCGATTAAATAGTGCTTATGTGACTTACTTGAAATTGTGTGGAAAATTACGTGCTTAGGCGATTTCTTGAATTTAGTACAATTAAATCGTACCAAGTGATCCCTAACTTATTTAGGAATTTTCGAAAGTTGGACAAGGAAATTGGATCATGAGAGGAAATTTGACCATAGTAC
Source organism: Craterostigma plantagineum (assembly GCA_027422505.1). Lineage (NCBI taxonomy): Eukaryota > Viridiplantae > Streptophyta > Magnoliopsida > Lamiales > Linderniaceae > Craterostigma > Craterostigma plantagineum. The sequence continues at coordinate 781,971 of JAPQWV010000227.1, forward strand.
TAATGGGCTATAATTAAATCCAAACTTAGGCCCAAATAAGATCTCAAACTTGGGCCCAATAACCTTAGAAATAAGGTTTAGCAAACAAGATCCTTGGATTTAGGGAAACCCACGCCAAGTTGTTCCATCACAATAAAATATCTAGCTAAACATTTCGAAACTCCATAACCACTTTTAAGAGTAACCCACGAAATTAGAAAGAAAGGAGAAGGGAAAGGAGCCGAGAAGATTTCAACGAAAGGAACACCTCAAGTTAACTTGGACTTCGAAAATTAGTAAGTGACGAAAATCCCTTAAACCATTTCGACTTTTATACTAAGAATTGTTTAGCTAAATTTCGAGCTTAGGTTTGTACTAAGGATGTTTGTTTGAGCAAATATGAAGTTAAGTAGCATAGCATGTGATTTAGAACTTAGAATGCTAGGTAGAATAAGCTATGGAATGGTGTTCGATGGGATGATGAATGGCGAAGAAAGAAGATGATGATAAATGTCGAATGATGTAGGTGAAATGTCGAGCTAAAAGTCGACATTAAAGTCGAGCTCAATATCGAATAGAATTGAGTATAAAATGTCGAGGTGAAATCTCGTGTCGACATTTATGTTCCAAGATGTCGAGATCTCTAAATCACAAAATGTCGAGTAATAAATATAATGTCGAAACATAATGTCGAACTCTAAGAAATTAATGTAAATGTCGAGAGTAGTCATGTCGACATTTTCTACAAAAGTCGAATTAAAATGTCGAGGTTAGATAGAGAAAAATGTCGGGATCTTTAATTTACTCAAATGTCGAATTCAAAGAAAATCAGTACAAATGTCGAACCAAAGAAAAAGTCGAAACCATGTGATAGATAAAATGTCGACTCGTCACATCGAATAAAATGTCGAGTAAAATGTCGAGCTTATATAGTTAAAAAGTCGGGATGAGCATTAGGATTCATATCGACATTTTGTTGAAATGTCGAGATATCGAGTAAGAAGTCGAATGCCTAAAATGTCGATGAAAAATATGTCGACATTTTATAAATGTCGAGATACATGAAAGTCTCATGTCGACATTTCCAAATTAAAAATATCGAGATCATGATAAAGAGAACTTCGAGATGATAGGATAAATGTCGAAGTTGACACATTGAGATTTAGAAAATGTCGAGCCGCATAAAAAGTCGAAGCCTCATAAAATGTCGAGCTCTGATTTAAAAATCTCGAGATCAAGCTCGAGATTTATCAGACCCGAGATTTATTTCGAAAACAATAGCTCGAGATTTTCTTATAATGTCGAGATTTAATATTTAACCAACAATTCGAAATCTATTTTAACTCATGATATACATTTAGGGCTCGAAGATTAGCATACTTAAACCACTAAATAAAATAGCGCACTGACACCAATATTTCATGCCTAAGGTCGGGACTTAGGAACACTTACGGATCAGGCGATTGCTAATCTACGGACGACAGGTAAGTGGAAGTCCAACTACGACACACAACATGTTTTACGTGCCTAAATTGTATGATTACGTGCTTATGTGGCTTCATGAATTAGTAAATTGATTTAAGTATTAAATGTGGTAAGCCTATGTTGCATTTACTTGCATTTGCATATGCATACTCACGTGCACACACGAACTCGTGAGGAAGGGTCGTGGGGTTGAGTGTGCGTAATGATGTGTCGCATGTACGCGACGAGGACTTGCCGATGTGGGCAAGTGTGTCGACTCGTAGTTGAGTCAGGGGCTGTCTACTATGCTACCAGGGCGGCGTTTTAGCGTCGTCGTACTATTATTGTAGATATATATATTGATATCCTATGGATAGGATTTGGGCATGGCCCATGGCGGTAAGGTGCGACCTGGAGGGTGCGACCTGAGGGTGTAAGCGACACAGGGTGGAACCCTGGTGTAGGCGACCTCAGCGTGGGCTACCAGCGTGAGCGACCGCCGGACAGTCGGGGATGACCGGGTTCATATGGCGACCTAGGGGAACGATGTGCATCCTAGGGTTCGGCCATCCGGCGTGGACCGCTGTCGTATTGTCCTTGAGGGACGTGAGCTCTTGTGGTGCATAGTTAGATTAGCCGAGGGCCCTGAGTGAAATTAGTCTGAGTACGTTGGTACGAGTGTTATATGCATCGGCGCGGTACGCCATTGCGATTGTTATATGCATCGGCGAGGATTGCCTTTGCAAGGGTTGTGTGCATCGGCGTGGATTGCCTTTGCGAGTATTATATGCATCGGCGCGGATTGCCTTTGCGGGGAGTGACACGTGCATACATGCATGATTTCTGCTTACTGAGCCTCGGTGGCTCATTCCTTACGTTGTGTGTTGTAGGCACCGACGACCACGGTATGTGATCGTATTGCAAGACAAGGCCGACCTTTTGAAGCTTCGTGCTGCTTTTGGGGGTGGACGTGTGTGTGGATGACGACCTGTGAGGCCGGGCGCATAGGAGCTTTTGCTGTGCCGACACACCTTCGCCGTTGTAGTTAGACCATGTCTGGAACTTGATGTCCGACATGCATTCTTTTGCCTTGTATAGAACGATGTTACATTCCATGAATGAAAAATGAAAAAAATTGTACGCGTTTTCGGTGCACTTCTTTACTTGCAAACTTGCTAGGCACGTAGATATGCGCTAGATTAGGCGGTTAGGAAGTCGGGGCGCCACAGGGTGGTATCAGAGCTTCGGTCACAGGTTCTGTAGACTGTCCACACACACACACCCAAAAGAGCGGAAGCGGCCTTGCAAGTAAGTGTTAAGTCTATGTGATTTTCTATGTTGTATAATTTATTGGCCATAGGACAATCAGGATAGGGTAGAAAGATGGTAAGAACGAGAGGAGAGTCGAGTGGTGGCGACGACCAGAACAGGGGAAACACGGCCCCTCCCGACAATCGGGACGCAACAATTTTCCAACTGACGGAACTAGTCCGCCAGCAGTCAACGCAGATTCAACAGCTTATTCAGCAGAATACTGCTAATGCTGGGCCAACTCAGGCGGAAAGGACTGAGGTGGTGGGAGAACGATTCCGAAGGTTGAACCCACCGACCTTCGAAGACACAGCGGACTCAACAGCCGCTGAAGACTGGTTAAGGACTCTCGAGAGCATGTTCGTCTATAGTAGAGTTCCGGAGGCGGAGAAAGCCCTATGTGCTGCGTTCCTACTACGAGGGAGCGCAGGGCACTGGTGGGACACCATCATGGTGTTGGAGAACCCCGCTACAATGAGCTGGGAGAGGTTCAAGGAGTTGTTCCGGGGCAAGTACCTCACCGCCCCGATTCGAGCACAGCGCCTAAACGAATTCATCAACCTCAGGCAGGGTTCTATGACGGTGGCCGATTACATAAGGAAGTTTGAGCAGCTGTCCAGGTTCGCTGCTCACATGGTCAGCACGGAAGCCCTGAAAATCGAACGCTTTTTGGAAGGATTGAAGCCCGAGCTCTACAGAGATGTGAGCATGGCGGGAATTCAGGGAGCTACTTACTCCCAAGTAGCAGAGAGAGCGATGGTGGCTGAACAGGCGGAAGCCAGAATCGTGAAGGCACAAGAGGCTAAACGCAAGTTCGCGCAAATGCAAGGAGCGCAATGGAGCGGAGGAGACCAGAAACGGCAGTTCATGCCTAAAGGAGGCAAGAAGAGATTTCAGAACCGGCCTCATCAACAGCCTCAGGGGACGATGAACAGACCCCCAAATCCAAACCAGAACCAAGGAGCAGCGCATGGCCCATACTGCCAGAAGTGCGGGAAAAGGCACTTTGGGAACTGCAACATGCAAGTCAACACCTGCTTTAGGTGTGGGAAGCCGGGCCACTTTGTGAGACAGTGCCCGGAGGGTGCTTCGGGAAATCAGACCGGAAGTCAAGCAGGACCTCAAAGGGTGCCAGCTCGGGTGTATACCATCACATCCGAAGAAGCAGAGAACAATCCGGAGGTGGTAGCAGGTACCCTACTAGTCCACCAAACTCCCACGTGCATTCTAGTAGATTCCGGGGCGACCCACTCGTTTGCGTCCGAAAAGTATGTGATGAAACTCGGGGTAACGCCTGAGCGAGTCGATTACGAGTATAGCGTAGCAATTCCAAGCGGGGCACCAACTAGGACTAGCCAAATGATAAGAAATTGCCCGGTCCTAGTCGGTAATAGGGAATTATCTGTAGATTTGATAGTCATCCCGATGGACGACTACGAAGTGATCCTCGGGATGGACTGGCTCTCAAAATACGGAGCAGTGATAGACTGTAACCGTAAAGTAGTTACGTTTAGTTTAGAAGGGGAAGAATCTTTCACCTTCAGGGGGATAATGAAAGGAAGAGGCTTTCCGAGGATATCAGCCTTAAAAGCTCAGCGACTAATCAATTCCGGGTGCGAGGCATACCTGGTGTTCGCGCTAAAGGCAGAAGAGAATACCCCCACGGAACCCGAGGACGTACCTGTGATTAAAGACTTCCTAGAGGTATTTCCAGAAGAATTGCCGGGATTACCCCCAGACAGAGAAATCGAGTTTACAATTGACCTGGTGCCGGGAGCAGCTCCAGTGTCCAAGGCTCCATATCGCTTAGCGCCAACCGAATTAAAGGAATTAAAGGAACAAATAGATGAACTCCTACAGAAAGGATTCATTCAGACCAGCTTTTCTCCCTGGGGTGCGCCAGTCCTGTTCGTACGAAAGAAGGATGGCTCGATGAGATTATGTATAGACTACAGGGAGTTGAACAAGCTGACGATCAAGAACAAGTATCCACTACCCCGAATAGACGACCTCTTCGACCAATTACAAGGCGCCACAGTATTTTCTAAGATCGATTTGAGGTCGGGCTACCATCAACTGAAAATCCGCAAGGAAGACATTCCCAAAACGGCATTCAGTACTAGATACGGGCATTTCGAATTCCTAGTAATGCCCTTTGGACTGACGAACGCACCGGTGGCCTTTATGGACCTAATGAACCGGGTGTTCGAAGCCTATTTAGACAAGTTCGTGATCGTGTTCATAGATGACATCCTCGTCTATTCCAAGACGGAGGAGGAGCACGAACAACACCTACGAGTAGTACTCGGAGTATTGAGGGAAAAGCAGTTGTACGCCAAGTATAAGAAGTGTGAATTCTGGCTGGACCAAGTAGCATTTTTGGGACACATTGTCTCGGGAGCGGGAATCTCGGTGGACCCGAGCAAAATCGAAGCAATTAACGATTGGCCACAGCCGACCAACGTAACGGAAGTACGAAGCTTCCTAGGCTTAGCAGGCTACTACCGGAAGTTTATAAAAGATTTCTCGAAAATTGCCTCTACACTCACGAAGCTAACCAGAAAGAACACACCTTTTCAATGGAACAAAGAGTGCGAACAAAGCTTCCAAGAACTGAAAAAGCGACTTACGACAGCCCCAGTACTAACGATACCCACGGGGACAGGAGGGTTCTCAGTGTATAGCGACGCCTCGAAGAACGGGCTAGGATGCGTACTGATGCAGAACGGTAACGTGGTGGCTTACGCCTCACGACAATTGAAGGAGTACGAAAAGAACTACCCTATACACGACTTGGAGCTAGCAGCGGTAGTCTTCGCTCTCAAAATTTGGAGGCACTACTTGTATGGAGAAAGATGCGAAATCTACACCGATCACAAGAGCTTAAAGTATTTCTTCACCCAGAAGGAACTCAATATGAGACAAAGACGGTGGCTGGAATTGGTGAAAGACTATGATTGCGTAATCAACTACCACCCAGGGAAGGCGAACGTGGTAGCTGATGCTCTAAGCCGAAATCTGTGAGCGCGAAACTTCAACAGCTCGACGTGGAAGTCGTACCATTGGGAGAAGTCGAGGTGAAGTTAGCAGCTCTGACTCTGCAACCAACGCTACTGGAGCAGATCAAAAAGGCACAGGAAAACGATGAGTTTTACCTGAAAGCTAAGGAAGCACAAACCGAGCAATCAACGACAGACTTCGTGTTTCGGGACGACGGAAGTTTATACTACAAGAGTAGATTATACGTACCGAACGACGCGGATCTTAGACGAGTTATACTGACGGAAGCACATACCACACCATATTCGGTACACCCAGGAGCTACAAAGCTTTATAGGGATCTAAGGACCAACTACTGGTGGCCGGGAATGAAAAAAGACGTAGCAACGTTCGTGAGCCAATGCCTCACCTGCCAGCAAATTAAGGCAGAACATCAGCGACCGGCAGGGACGCTGCAACCCTTACCCATTCCAGAGTGGAAGTGGGACAATATAACGATGGATTTCGTGAGTGGATTGCCGAGGAACGCGAAAGGACACGACGCAATTTGGGTAATCGTAGATCGACTTACAAAATCTGCCCATTTTCTGCCAATAAGTACGACGTTCACCATGGAGCGATACGCGGAACTGTATATCCAAGAGATAGTACGACTCCATGGAGTACCGTTGTCAATAGTATCGGACCGTGATTCAAGATTCCAATCTAAATTCTGGACGAGTTTACAAAAGGCCATGGGGACGAAGTTGGCATTTAGCACAGCATATCATCCGCAAACGGACGGCCAATCCGAGCGAACGATCCAAACACTGGAAGATATGTTACGAGCCTGTGTGCTTGATTTCAAAGGCAACTGGAGCAAGTACCTTCCACTTGTAGAATTCTCGTACAACAACAGTTATCAAACCACGATTGGAATGGCACCTTACGAAGCCTTATACGGACGAAAGTGCAGGTCCCCAGTACATTGGGACGAAGTCGGTGAACGGGCGATGTTAGGCCCAGACATGATACGAGAAATGACGGAAAACATCGCGATGATCCGAGAGAGAATGCGCACGGCGCAGAGTAGACAGAAGAGTTATGCGGATCGGAGACGTAGACCGCTAGAATTTGAGGTGAATGATTGGGTTTTCGTGAAAGTATCGCCAATGAAGGGCGTTAAGAGATTCGACAAGAAGGGAAAACTAAGCCCAAGATACATTGGTCCCTTCAAGATAGTGAAAAGAGTTGGTGAAGTAGCGTACCAACTGGAACTACCAGCATCGTTGTCGCAAGTACACGATGTGTTCCACGTGTCGACTTTGCGAAAGTATATTGCCGACCCAAGCCATGTGCTAACGAACGACACTCTGCACCAACACTTGAAGCCAGATTTGAGTTACGAGGAAACACCCGTCGAGGTTTTGATGCATGAAACGAAGAGACTTAGGAACAAAGAGATTCCTCTAGTAAAGGTTCTGTGGCGGAATCAGTCAGTAGAGGAAGCCACATGGGAACGTGAGGATGAAATGAGGGTCCGCTATCCTGAATTGTTCCGAACGGGCTGATTTCGGGGGCGAAATCCTCCTTAAGGGGGGGAGGATGTAGCACCCGGGTTTCCCGTAAGTATTTAGGGCCAATAAATTAGCAAAATGTGACTCCGTGAATTATGTGCATTAAGGTGAATTATGTGCATAAACGTGATTTACGTGCTCAATATGACTTAAGTGCAACTTCGTGTTTTACGAAATTGGGTGCGATTAAATAGTGCTTATGTGACTTACTTGAAATTGTGTGGAAAATTACGTGCTTAGGCGATTTCTTGAATTTAGTACAATTAAATCGTACCAAGTGATCCCTAACTTATTTAGGAATTTTCGAAAGTTGGACAAGGAAATTGGATCATGAGAGGAAATTTGACCATAGTACTAATGGGCTATAATTAAATCCAAACTTAGGCCCAAATAAGATCTCAAACTTGGGCCCAATAACCTTAGAAATAAGGTTTAGCAAACAAGATCCTTGGATTTAGGGAAACCCACGCCAAGTTGTTCCATCACAATAAAATATCTAGCTAAACATTTCGAAACTCCATAACCACTTTTAAGAGTAACCCACGAAATTAGAAAGAAAGGAGAAGGGAAAGGAGCCGAGAAGATTTCAACGAAAGGAACACCTCAAGTTAACTTGGACTTCGAAAATTAGTAAGTGACGAAAATCCCTTAAACCATTTCGACTTTTATACTAAGAATTGTTTAGCTAAATTTCGAGCTTAGGTTTGTACTAAGGATGTTTGTTTGAGCAAATATGAAGTTAAGTAGCATAGCATGTGATTTAGAACTTAGAATGCTAGGTAGAATAAGCTATGGAATGGTGTTCGATGGGATGATGAATGGCGAAGAAAGAAGATGATGATAAATGTCGAATGATGTAGGTGAAATGTCGAGCTAAAAGTCGACATTAAAGTCGAGCTCAATATCGAATAGAATTGAGTATAAAATGTCGAGGTGAAATCTCGTGTCGACATTTATGTTCCAAGATGTCGAGATCTCTAAATCACAAAATGTCGAGTAATAAATATAATGTCGAAACATAATGTCGAACTCTAAGAAATTAATGTAAATGTCGAGAGTAGTCATGTCGACATTTTCTACAAAAGTCGAATTAAAATGTCGAGGTTAGATAGAGAAAAATGTCGGGATCTTTAATTTACTCAAATGTCGAATTCAAAGAAAATCAGTACAAATGTCGAACCAAAGAAAAAGTCGAAACCATGTGATAGATAAAATGTCGACTCGTCACATCGAATAAAATGTCGAGTAAAATGTCGAGCTTATATAGTTAAAAAGTCGGGATGAGCATTAGGATTCATATCGACATTTTGTTGAAATGTCGAGATATCGAGTAAGAAGTCGAATGCCTAAAATGTCGATGAAAAATATGTCGACATTTTATAAATGTCGAGATACATGAAAGTCTCATGTCGACATTTCCAAATTAAAAATATCGAGATCATGATAAAGAGAACTTCGAGATGATAGGATAAATGTCGAAGTTGACACATTGAGATTTAGAAAATGTCGAGCCGCATAAAAAGTCGAAGCCTCATAAAATGTCGAGCTCTGATTTAAAAATCTCGAGATCAAGCTCGAGATTTATCAGACCCGAGATTTATTTCGAAAACAATAGCTCGAGATTTTCTTATAATGTCGAGATTTAATATTTAACCAACAATTCGAAATCTATTTTAACTCATGATATACATTTAGGGCTCGAAGATTAGCATACTTAAACCACTAAATAAAATAGCGCACTGACACCAATATTTCATGCCTAAGGTCGGGACTTAGGAACACTTACGGATCAGGCGATTGCTAATCTACGGACGACAGGTAAGTGGAAGTCCAACTACGACACACAACATGTTTTACGTGCCTAAATTGTATGATTACGTGCTTATGTGGCTTCATGAATTAGTAAATTGATTTAAGTATTAAATGTGGTAAGCCTATGTTGCATTTACTTGCATTTGCATATGCATACTCACGTGCACACACGAACTCGTGAGGAAGGGTCGTGGGGTTGAGTGTGCGTAATGATGTGTCGCATGTACGCGACGAGGACTTGCCGATGTGGGCAAGTGTGTCGACTCGTAGTTGAGTCAGGGGCTGTCTACTATGCTACCAGGGCGGCGTTTTAGCGTCGTCGTACTATTATTGTAGATATATATATTGATATCCTATGGATAGGATTTGGGCATGGCCCATGGCGGTAAGGTGCGACCTGGAGGGTGCGACCTGAGGGTGTAAGCGACACAGGGTGGAACCCTGGTGTAGGCGACCTCAGCGTGGGCTACCAGCGTGAGCGACCGCCGGACAGTCGGGGATGACCGGGTTCATATGGCGACCTAGGGGAACGATGTGCATCCTAGGGTTCGGCCATCCGGCGTGGACCGCTGTCGTATTGTCCTTGAGGGACGTGAGCTCTTGTGGTGCATAGTTAGATTAGCCGAGGGCCCTGAGTGAAATTAGTCTGAGTACGTTGGTACGAGTGTTATATGCATCGGCGCGGTACGCCATTGCGATTGTTATATGCATCGGCGAGGATTGCCTTTGCAAGGGTTGTGTGCATCGGCGTGGATTGCCTTTGCGAGTATTATATGCATCGGCGCGGATTGCCTTTGCGGGGAGTGACACGTGCATACATGCATGATTTCTGCTTACTGAGCCTCGGTGGCTCATTCCTTACGTTGTGTGTTGTAGGCACCGACGACCACGGTATGTGATCGTATTGCAAGACAAGGCCGACCTTTTGAAGCTTCGTGCTGCTTTTGGGGGTGGACGTGTGTGTGGATGACGACCTGTGAGGCCGGGCGCAAGGAGCTTTTGCTGTGCCGACACACCTTCGCCGTTGTAGTTAGACCATGTCTGGAACTTGATGTCCGACATGCATTCTTTTGCCTTGTATAGAACGATGTTACATTCCATGAATGAAAAATGAAAAAAATTGTACGCGTTTTCGGTGCACTTCTTTACTTGCAAACTTGCTAGGCACGTAGATATGCGCTAGATTAGGCGGTTAGGAAGTCGGGGCGCCACATGAGTACTTTAAGAAGAAGTCTTCATCATCAGCTGTCAGGACCCGTCCTCGTCACTGCCTATTCTAACACTTCCTAGTGGAACCCATACTTATATCTTTCAATCTCTAAGTTCGCTAATCCAACTGAAATTGCATTGCAAAATTTGACTCGTCAATTCATACATTAGTTCACAAATCCCTATTTCAACTTCCGAAGTCCTTGATTTGCGAATTCCACTTCACGAACACAGTTTAACACAAATTCGCAAATCCCTCAAACAATTTTTAGTTCGTGAACCAGCACTTCAATCTCTCAACCTTCTAGTTCGCGAACTCAATTTCACGAGCCCTTTGAAGCACTTCGCGAATTGGTTTGTGGGCCTTCTTTCTCAATAACCTTCACGGCCCTATTTCAACATCAATTTTAACCTTTCGCCCACGAAGCTCATTTGACTTAACCCCAATTAACGAACTGAACACTTTACTTATCTGGACTCGTCAAACTCTCTCAAATCGTCACTCTCCTTCGCGAAACCTATCGAACTCGTCAATCGTCCCAGATCGTATCTTCTCGTCGTTTGCTGTGTTTTTCTCTCAAAATATGTAGAATACAGTTTAGAATTGTGCTCTGATTTTATTAGTTGTCTTCGTATTTGGGGCGTTTCTTGTAATAGACCTTAGGTTAGGACTAAGTTGTATATATACCAAGTATTGTTAGGTATAAAAACTTATGTACACTTACTAATTGAATAGAGAAAATTATTGAATTGATCCGAAAGGCTTCACAATCCATTTCTAGAGAGAGAAACACATAAATCTTTCTCACACTAATAGAATTCTCTCTTGAAGCTCTCAACGAAGGTTTTCATCGAATTCTCATTTTTAGAAATTCTAATCGAAATACTTAGGATTGAAATCTAGTACCATAGAGTTGATAATCTAGGGACCTAATAATTGGTATCAGAGCAGATTCTTTTATGTTTTGAATCGTAGAAATCAGATCGAATTTTATTTCTGCAACTATTCCGTGCGAAGAACAGTTTTGGCGCAAAAACAAATTCGATCTGATAATCATAACTATGTGCTTAGTTGACTTGAATTTGATGTTTACGTGCTCGCATCAGTGCTAGAAATTGTTTGCGATTAGATCGGTAGCGATTAGAACGTCGAATTAGCAGAATTGGAGAATCTGGTTAGCTACTGTTCGCGCGAATAACACCTAGAACACGTACTGATTTTGACCAAATTCGATATATTTTGCTTCATGACGTGTTGCGTAATCAGTAGTTGATTTCGAGCAATTACATGCAATTTCACTATCTAATTCGTTGTTTTTGCTTGGATCAGTGTTAATTCGTTGATAAATGAATTTTGCGCTATGTATAATACTCCGTTTAAGCGCATTACCGGTCGATATTAATTTGAATTTCATTAGACATTATGCTTTTATGTTTGTATTTCATTCTCCATAGATATTGGTGAAAAATAAATACAACCGGGAATATTCAGAAGCGGAGAAAATTGGAGGATCGGAACTCGCAAATACAAGCCGAGAAATCATTTGAGCCTACGACTACAGTGAAAGGAAGAAACAGCCCAAGAGCCAAAATAAGCCCAAACCCATGTAGGAATACACATACACATACGTACACCCACATATCGATTGCTAAAGCACACAAAAGAGGAAAAACGAACAAAGGAAAAGAGAAAAGGAGACCCACGATGGAGACTGCAAGGAAAAGAGGAAATCGGCTCAAGGGTCAAGGAAGAAAACAAAGATTCCAGCCGTTCTTCGAGCAGCCAAACAAGGATTACTGTCTCCTCCATCATCTATAAATATAGCGATGGAAACAAGCACATGACAGGGCCATATACACGCTGAAACATCCCTCAAAGCTCACGTTCGAGGCCACCTGAAGCAATATTTGGCAGAACAACAACCGCGGAGGAACCGAGCTCGCTGCTCTTGGTGTTGCTCGGGGCTGAAATTTCATCACAAAGGAACTTCGACGAAGCTCTCAGCTCACCGAGGAAGGCCCCTACTGACCAGCTCTTACTCAAGGAACAGGTAAGCGAGGCAGTCGTGTGTAGGTGAGATTGGGCTGCATGTGTGTTAGCAGCCAGCAAAGGGGCAGCAACGTGATTATCGTGTGCATTCGCAACTCGCCTACCAACTGCTCGGTAAAAGTCCTCAGCAAAGGATCAACCACTTAGGCGATATTCAGGGAAGAAATTATGATTTTGTCGTTGTTATTTATGCTTCTCGTCGTGTTGATGTTTCGTATGAGTAGCTAATCTCGTAGTATTTGAGATAACGATGAACCCTAGCGATATCGTACGTGTGTTAAAGTATTATTGTTTTGGCTATTATTACGACTCGGTTACGAATTATGATATTGTTTTGATTATGTCTATGTGGTCTAAATAATTGCCGGGAAATCGTACGCTACGCTCGAGAGAGGGGCGACGATTAGACCACTCGTGAACGAGCGGAATAAACTCATCGCTAGAGATAGGTTGAACTACCCCGCCGGATTAGAGTCAAATCTAATAGCGGGATTCATTGTTGTTTATTGCGGTCTGGGATTAGGTAAGTTAGGGAAGCTTGCCCAGCTACTTAAGACGTGGATTAGTTGTTACGAGTCGAAGCGAGTAAGCGCAGTTTCGCCCAATCGTAGAAACCCGTATACATACCATATGAATCCCACTGTCTAATAGATAGCTAAAATAGATAGCTTGTTTGCCGTTCGATCGAGCTAGGGGGATTCGAAGTCTCAAATACGTTCGCTTTTATAAATCGTCCCAACCCCGTCGTTATTTTATAATATTTTTATTTTTGTGTTTACTGTTTATTTAGTTTATCGTTGTTTATATTTTTATCAAACCAAAAATATTTACTAGAATATTTAAACGACGGTTTTCTAAAGTAAATAGTTCCTTTGGATTCGATACTCGAATACTTGCCATTTCTGTGCTATTTTCGATAGGTACACTTGCCTGTCGAGCGTACGATAGTTGTCGATATTCGTTTTATTTTATTACTCGATCCGCTCGATCAAGTTTTTGGCTCCGTTGCCGGGGAACTATTGATATTTGGAAAACCTTAGTTTATTATTCTAGCTATTATTATTATTAATATTTTTATTAGTATTATTATGTTATTATTCTTATTGTGTGTTAGTTATTATTAAAATTAATATTATTATTATTATTATTAATATTATTATTATTATTATATACGACTATTTTTATTAATTTTATTACTTTTGTTCTTATTAATTTTACTATTTATTGTTGTTGTTATTGTATTATTATTGTGTGTCACTTGTCATTATTATTAGTATTATTTACAAGTACTTTTTCTCTTCTAGGTAAATCAGAGGCAAAGTAATCGCCAGAAATGTATGACGTCACCAACACAACCGCGCTCAATGCTAAGTTCGACGTCCTACAACAACAAATTACGGCAAACGGCCTTCAGATGCAGACCTTAATGAATGCAGCCTTATTGCATCTTACAACGATGTCAGCATGCTCCGATGATCCCTACAGCTTTTGTGCCTCCTTGTTCATACCCTACATATATCCCTCAATGCACTACTTGCGGTGGAAGCCACGATGCATCTCAATGTCCATCTGATCTCTCGATTGTCTATGTCGAGTACATGGGAAACTATCAAGAGGAGCAAATTTTTCCCCAAGTTCATCCGAACCTGAGCTACGGATATCATCAACAAGCTCCTCCAATATTTCAAGCATACCAAGGCGTAAATGCTAAGGAGATTCCCGAGGCTCGTTTAGATAAGCTCGAAGACATGTTTCTCGTGTTGATAGAGAAGCTTGATTCTCGCTTGGATAGTCAAGAAGTTTGACTACAAAGTGCCGAATCTTCCTTGAGAGCATTAGAGAAGCAAGCTAGAGAAATAGCTGAAACTATCCAACAACGCAAGCTAAGTGCATTACCTATCAATAAGGAGACAAAACCAAAGGAGTATTGCCATGATGATACACCAAGGGGCAGGGAGGAGGTTGTCGCAAGATCGACGGTCAACGTTTATCAACAAAAAATTCCATTTCTGGCAGCCATAACACGGGGAATACCAAAAGACCCATTTGGAAGATATCTTGCCGAGAAGAGCGCCAAGAGGAAAGCTACGGAGAAGAACGATGTCGAGATCCATGAGGAGAAAGTAGAAGAGCAAGTGAAGAAAGTGGTTACGAATCCCGTGACGGAAGAAGTTCACGTCAAGGAAGAACAAGTTGACAAAGAAAAAGTGGTCACGACTAAGGCAAATCAACCGTCGATTCCATGCCCAACTATGCTAAACAAGGATATGGTTTTCGGTGAGTACGGTAAAGTTCTATCTCGGCTCAAGAAAATACATATTAACTTACCACTTGTCAAAGATCTTGCACAGGTACCCCAATATGTGAAATACCGCAAGGACTTACTCACGAACAAATGCAAGCTCGATGTTGTTTCTACTTTTTGTCCTCGAAGGGATGTGCTACCAACAAGTGATAGATTTCCCGCAGGGTTCATTTTTTTTATTTGGAAGAGGTTGAGCATTTACCCTTGATCTTTGAGGGATTAAATTTAGCCGCAAACATGGTAGATGTTAACAATGATAATTTGAAGTCTAGGGTGGATGGAGAGAAACTAACATTTAGCACTCCGAATAATAATTGCAAGCATGATTATGAGTGTTACTTTTTAGATGTCATTGATCAAACTAATCCGTTTCCTTTGCAAGATACATCGCAGGTCAATGTGAAAAATTTGAGAATTATTAAGGGCAGTAAGGAGGATGGTAAATGTTATGTTAGGACCCCTAATATCCAACCTAGATCGAATTATGAAGAATCGAATGGTAAATCTGAAGAATTCGAGCACTTACGATTGAGATTTACCTACATTGAAGATTGGGAGAGAAAACTTGTAGAACAAGTAAGGGTTGGCGAATTTTTTCTCCAAAATTTTCGATTCTCTTTTTCAATCTGTAAAACCCTACTAAGCGCACTCCTAATTTTCTTAGGAGTTCACTTATATATACCACCTCGTGGTATATTTACACAAGTAGTCCTACAAAATGACTAATTACAATTTAGCCCAAGACTACTAATTTGCATAGCAAGACTAAGACAACTATATTAATTGAATACAATTAAATAGTTCCAACAATCTCCCCCTTTGTATTCAATTTCCAATATAGCGCAGGTTGTCTTCATCTTGCAATGGAAAGAGTCATCGAGTCCTTGAAATCTCCTCTTAGAAAATCTTCAAGCTCACCTGGTCTTCTAGGCATCGGCTTTTTCTTCGAATCTTCTTATGATGTTCTTCTCCTAAATGTCGTAAGATGTACGAAGTTCTTGCCGGATTTTGGAAAGTCAGTGCTCCATCTCTCCCGTTGAAAGCACACGAAACTCCACCTATTTGGGTCAACCTTGTGTTGAGATCGGGGAGTCCGATGTGAGGTTTGGAGAGGTAAACACGGTTGGCAACTTCGATCATTGATGCAGTGGACATAGTCGGCAACTTTGGGCCCTGATTCAGTGGACACGGTTGGCAACTTCAGTCCTGGATGATGCTTGAGTCACGTGTCGTTCGGTCCTCAGTCCTTGCTTCTTCTTCCGGAAGCAAGGGACATGAGAGAGTCGAGGAGAGGGCTCGGGGTTTAGCCATCTTCTCCGTTTCGCCAGATTCGTCTTTTCCGAATGGAAGTTGTCTGGTTCGCCCTCGAAGAAGCGTCTCTAGTTCCAGAAGAAGGTAGGCCGTCTCTTTCTTTCGCTAAATCTTTGAGAGCAGAGTTAGAAGTGGTGGTTGGAAGTTCTTCTTGAAGAGCGTCCACTTCACACACCTAAAATCAATATGAAGCTCCCTCGAGGATTTAGTCGTTTAAAAAAAATTCAAGGAGAGTTCATGATTCTAACGTACACTCTAAAAGAGTAAACATGAATTATAACAGTTAAAAATTACTCCCCCTTAAATTCATATTACTCCCCCTCAATTCATTGCTCAGCGGAAAATATAACGGAGTAATTTCAAAATAATAGAGTAATTTTGTGAAATTGTTAAACACTGAGCACTTTTTGAGGGGGAGTTAATATTCTTAGGGTGTGAAAACATGAATTAAGGGGGAGAATGAAAGATATACATATTCAGCAAGATATGCATATGAGAATGTAACACATATGACACGAGTAGAAACGCATATAATCTTTTTAGCATATATGCGTGAACCCCTAAGCATGCATACTAAAATTTGCGTAACCATATAAGCAAGTAATTTCGCTTTTAATCAATTCCGTGTCAATGCATGTGCAAATGCATTTGAAAATGTGCGAAATTTTCATGCATAAGAAAAAAATGCAAGTAAAATAATGCAAAAATAAAAAATGCAAAAAAATGTAAAAAAAATATGCAAAGAAATAAAAGTAAAGAAAAATTAAAAAAAAAAAACTATACGGTTTTTATATTTATTATTTTATTATTATTATTATTATTATTATTATTATTATTTTTTTATGGGGTCAGATCACGTCACTTTGATCATGTCCACACAAAAATTTCACATGACACAGAATAATAATTTGCCATCAAGTCATGTCGTCAAACTGAAGTCTTAAGTTCATAGAGTGATCCATTTCGACAACTCTCACGAGATTCGCTCTAACGCTCAATTATTTTTATCATGGGATTTATATACTAGATATATCACTCATGTCAACACAAGCAAAATTATATCAATTAACCTGCTATCAAGGCGCTTTTAATCATTTCACCGAGCGAGAGACCGTGGATTCGGAATCAAAGGGACTTAGGGATTTAGTATTTTGGTTCTGACTTAGAAGGGAAGGGAAATATTTAGGAATTGTGGACTAAAGATCTTCTTCCTTTTCTTCGTCATCCTCTTCACCGGCATTTTCTTTTCCATCCTTAAACTTTTTCATATTATTCTACACTTGCTCAAGCTGAAGCTCCGCTTCTCTACGAGGCTGAGAGATTATTTAAGGCGAAGTTCTTCTTGGTTGTTCTCGGGCCGATACCACGCACCTTTTCTCTTAATCCCTAGTGAGGTTTCAGAGATTATCGATATGAAGAAGTTCGCAGTTGTGGAATTCGAACCCAAAGCCGTGCTCCTCTTCTCGTTGTCTCGATATAAGACCGGATTATCGTTGGAGAAGTTCAGTTCGTGGTGCTCCTCTTTCCAGCCGTTCTGACGAGTATACGAGATTATCGAAGGAGAAGTTCACAGAAAGATCCATGCCCTCTTCTTATGATTTTTTGAAGATTTCAATAATAAGGAAGACATGTTCTTTTGGACTATTTATTGTGCGTTGAGCATTCCTCGTGTGCGTTTTCCACCGCCTTTTGTCATCATTTTCTTCTTTTTCTTTCGTCGCCTTTTTCTCTCGCTCCTTTTCTCGTTTACGCAACCCTCCGAAATTTATGAATTACAGTTGAAGGCTTGATCGGGACACAAATGAAGAAAAGGATATCGGAGAAGGCTCAAAGTGGATGACTAGAGGAATAATTTCAAGGATGATATTTTGATTTTGGCCAAGTGAGGAATTTTCCTACATGCCCTAATCATTTTCCTAACAATCTAACGCAAGGCGAGTATGAGGCCAAGAAATACAAGTTAAGACAATCATTTGATGTGTGACTCGCTCAAGGATAAATTCCCGAAAAAATAATAAGGCTCAAAATCTCACATATATGATGTGGCTTTGTGTCTAGTGGAACAAACGAGTGACATTTGGACAAAAGAATGCGACTAGACAGACAATATCAAGCAAATAACCAGTCATATATCAAGGAAGGATTTTTGTGAACAAATCAAAGTAGATCGAGTAATCGTCACTCCCCATTTTTCGTTGTTTTTGTTTTATTTTGTTTGTCAAAACAATGCAAAAAAAATGTGTGTGTGATTTTTTTTGTTTGTTTTTTTATTAAAAAAATGATCATGATCTGAAACAGAGAAAAAAACTAAAAAATGCATGATTGATTTTTTTTATTTTTTTATTATTTTATTATATATATTTTTTTTATTTTTAGGAAAAGAAGATGCATGAGAATAAAAAGCGAAAAAAATGCATGAAGAGTGTTTTTCTTTCTTTTTTTTATTAGAACTAAATGCGGAAATATGCAAGAAAAACTTTTTCAAAAAAATTTGGCATTTAACATTTCATCTCAGATGCATAATGTACCAAATTGTAATCCCTAGAAAATTAATAGTGACGCATCCTAAATTTTAGCACTTTTAGAAAAAAAATGAGTAAGTAATTTTGTCACCGAGTTTGTCGCTTAGGTAGGAATTTGTTGTAGTTGCTCTGCCGCTCGCCCTTGATCATGTATGTGGAGCAACTATCATTGAAGTACCATACATGAGGAAAATCTGCAAAACTATCGGGACTTTGGTACCCATTGTCGTATGGGTCCTCCCTTATTAGCAGAAAACGAGTTAGTCGTAAATCGTGTAAAATTAGATTGTGAGCCTAAGTTGGTCGAAGATGTAGTCTTAGGAGTCCATATTTGACTAGGACTTTGTGACTTGATATCCGACTTAGGAATCCATTTTTGCTTGATTTTACACGGATAAGTAATTCGAGCATGTGAATATGTGCTCCTAGAATGTGTACTTGTAAAGGTCTTCTCAGTACCTAGTCGTAATAAATGCTTTTCGGAACGAATATTGACTGCATACTTCATGTAAGAATACGAGCAAATAGAGTGATAAGCACGTAAAGTAGAAATGTCGTAATTCCTACGTGGAGAATGCACATTTTTCACATGAAAATAAGAATTTTGAAAATTATTTTCAAGTCTAGGCTTTTTAAGTGAAAAGTTAGTAGAATCATTTGAAACACACGATGAAGTTTGTGTGCTGGAGCTTGAATTATTTTCGTGAAAAATTTTCTTGATGGAGGAAGAGCCACTTTCAAAGTTTGTACTTCTAAAATTGATAGGCTTTAACGAACATGTAGAAGTAACGGCTTTAGAAATTGGGGTATTTAATCTATTAGTACTCAACGCTCTTTTTCTTTCTTAACAGTTTTTAATTTCCCTTGTGAGGAAGCTTTGAGATTAGATATTTCCAATAAAAGCGCATTCTTTTCCGCTTGAAAATTCTTTCTTTCCGTTTCTAATGTAGAATTTAAATCCTCTTGTTAGGATATTTAGTGATTGTGTCAATAGTTTAAGTCTTGGGATTTATATTGTAATTATCCTTTAGCTTGGGCTTTGGACTAGAACGTAATTATTTAATTTTTAGTGTTTGGGCCTTAATATACCTAGGGTTAATGTGGTATATAAGGTGTTACTAACACCATTTGAAAGCTAATCAAAGATCAAAAGGCTAACCCAAGTTTTCACACACTACACACACTACAAGGTGAGAAAGTCTCCGTTTTCATTCAATCAAAGCCTCTTTGATTCCTTGTTTGGTGAATTCGGGACCAACAAGTGGTATCAGAGCAAACGTAGATCGATCTGCATTGATTTGAATCCAGTTTCGTTCGATTCCAAGAAAGATCAAAGGTGTTTTTGGATAAAAATCACTTTCGGGCATTTTGAACTCGTTTTGGGGTATTTTTGCTTTGTTTTTGTGTTTAAAACCTACCCCCAGATCGATTCTATGCCTAAGATGTTTTTAAAACACTTTTGGATCAGTTTTAACGAGTTTTGAGCAAGATTGAAGCAAAAACTTTTCAGGAAAGGACATCTCGGCCATTTTCTGTTTTTGGTCGATTTGACCTATTTCTTGTTGTTTTTAGCTCACAAATCGGTTGATTATGTGTTTAGGGAAGAATTTCTGAAGTTTAGGATCAAGTTTGAGCGATTTTGGTTGAGATTTGAGCAAGAACGGGACGATTTTCTGGCAAAACGCGTGAAAGCAATGGAACAGTACTTAGCTCGTTCTTGACCGCGAAATTTTGTGCTTAATCGTTCAAGTCCGCGAAATTTCCATATCCGCGAAAGTTGATCCCGAGAATTTATCTTCAAAACCGCGAAATTTTTACTTATACTGCATTTTTTCGCAACTGCCTACTTTCAAAACCGAGAATCTTTAAACCGCGAAACTTTCACTTACACTGCATTTTTTCGCAACTGCCTACTTCAAAAATCCGAGAAACTTTCATCTGCAAAATTTGCTTACACTTCATAATCCGAGAAATTCCATATCCGAGAAAGCTTGTTCCGCGAATTTTTCTGAGCCGCGAAATTTTTTTTTTTTTTTGCCGAGAACTTTCGAAATTCTTATATCCGAGAAACTTTAAATGCGAGAAATTTCATTTCAAGAATTTATTCAAACCGCGAAATTTTCATAACTTGCGAAATTTACTTGCGAAGATTTAAAATTCTCAACATGCGAAATTTCTATAACTTGCGAAAGTTTCTTGCGAAGCTCTAAAAATTCTTAACTTGCGAAAGTTTTATAACGTGCGAAATTTTCTTGCGAAGCTTTAAAATTCTCAACTTGCAAAAGTTTTATAACGTGCGAAATTTTCTTGCGAAGCTTCAAAAATTCTCAACTTGCGAAAGTTAACTCGCGAAATTCTCTTGCGAAACTTTAAATCCTCAACTAGCGAAATTTTTATAACTTACGAAGTTTTCTTGCGAAGCTTAAAAATTCTCAACTTACGAAATTTTTATAACTTGAGAAATTCTTCAACTTGCGAATTTTTTAACATGTTAAATTTTTCTAGTGTTGAAATTTTCTCGGGTTAAATCTTTCCAAACTTATTTAAGATTTGATCCTTACACTTTAGTCCTATCACCCTAGACCACTTTTGACATAAAATAATTTTTCTCGCCTCAAATCTCGTTTTAAATTTCTAGAACTTCTCCTAATTTCAAGATATTTTCTCTTCATACATTATCGACCATCACACACGCTTACTTAGTTCTAAGAAATTCTTTAAACAATTTTATTCTCAAAACTCTACACGTTAAACTCGTATTTCTCATCTCGTTCGTTACTAACTTTCTTATCTATACAAGATCAAAACCACGGACGATTCGACTGCACCAACCATGTCTACCACGAATGACATCTCAACAGTGGGCTCCGACACCAGGCCTCCGATGCTGCGACAAGGAGACTACAGCATATGGACAAATCGGTTCCTCACGTTCATCAGGAACAAAGGCGCACCACTCTCTCAATACCTTCTGGACTCCATCTTCAACGGCCCAGCACAGTTCTGGGCACGGCCAAACGCAAACGCTCCCATGGATGAACGCCGCACTCCAAGAGGTCCCATCAATGAGGATGAAGAGGCTCGCGTACAGGCCGATGAGACTGCCAAAGGATATCTCTTCCAGGCTATGGGAAACGAGGTCTACGCTCACATTGAGTGCTGCACAACTGCTAAGGAAATATGGGATGAGCTCGTGGCAATCATGGCAGGCACAATTGAGTGTGCTCAAGGGAGGAAATCAGCATGTCTCTCGCAGTATGAACACTTCCAGGCCTATGAAGGAGAGGAACTGCGTGACACATACCTCCGATACTTGAAGGTCATCAATGAACTCAAGAAAGCCAGGATCTCGGGAGACAAATTCGATATCAACAACCGCTTCCTTGGTAGCCTCAAACCACATTGGGGCAATGCAATCGTAATGATGATTCAGAGTAAGGACCTCTCCAACACTTCCATCCACGCTCTTTATGACAGTCTGTCTGCCTATGCTCCCTACGTGCAACCCCATTCCGCCAACGAGTCGACCCACTGGCCCTCCTCTCGAACAAGACCAATGAACGATCTTCCACCACTAAGACCAAACAGAACAAAGGGAACCTACCAGCTACTGTATCGGGCACTCCTTCAGGATCCGAAGCTGACACAGAATCTGATGAAGATGTTCGTGATCTACGCAAACAACTGGCAATGCTCACTAAGATGGTCTCAAAGAAGCTCGGGAAAAAATCCTCATCCTCCTCCAATCGCCAAAGAACCTTTAGCGGCACCAAAAAGACCACTCCCACGGAGGAAGCTAAGCCGACAAAGAAAGAGGAGGAATCAGCACCCCAAAAGGCTGTGAAGTGCTTTCGATGTGGAAAGTCAGGCCACTTTGCCAAGGAATGCCACGCACCACGCGTCAAGGACTCTGGCTACTACGACCGTAAGGCCAGATTGACTCGCAAAATGGAAAGTGGGAAAGTTCTTCTCACCGAAGAGGCTGAGTGGGTGAACGACACTTCAGAAGACGAGGAGCCTAAGGATGAAGATTGCTGCATGGCAAGGCTGGTCGAACAGGACGAGGACGAGGAGATGGTTGACATCAGTGAGAACACAGCTAAGACTCCCATCAACGCTGAGTCTGAGGTACGAATCTCACAACTCGATGATGTGTTTAATCACCGACACACCATTAACAAACCCACCATAGACGCTAAGGAATATAATGAACTTAAGCTAAAATTTGAAAACAACTATGCCTTACTTAGTCTAAAAGTAGAAGAGCTTGCATGTGCAAGCGAACGTCTAATGGCCTCTGAAGCGTTAGTCAAACGTCTGCAAAGCAAGAACGAACAAAGTGAGACTAAGGTTAAGGAAACTACACTAGCCATCAGTTCATGTGAAACTTCTCGCCTCCTGACGGCCTCCCAATATGAACTGCTTACGAAGGAAAGAGTTAGGCTATACCGCAAGGTGAAAGAACTTGAAGAGCAACTTCACCTTAGAAAAAAGGCCGCAAACATCTTATGCCTATTGAACCAACCAGTTGAAACAGAATTCTACGACGCCCGGATGGGAATCGGCCTGGCCAGCAACTGCGATCCAACGCCGCTAATTGTTAAAAGGTATAACATGTACAGTACATCATTCCTACAAACGAGGAAGGGTACTCCCTCGCAGCTCATGCCGTTTGTAAGATCCTCCTCCGTTGTTCTTTCGGAAGAAAAGAGGGAACAAAACATTCTCTGGGCAGAAATCGCGTACGACTACACGGAATTGAATGCTAGTGATAAGACTAAAAAGCCTTCACTCTCCGAAGACATCAAGTCTCAGTTCCCAACCGAAGAACAGGAAATCGCTTTCCGAGAAGCACTTTCTCGCATCTATGTCCCAGAGAAACTTCTGATCATAGCAGAACTAGAACGAACCATAGATGTAGAGCGGAAAGCCTTTGCAAAAGAACGAGAAGATCTACTTCACAAAATCTTTACCCTAGAACAATCTCACAATACGAACAAACTTTCTACGTCGAGTCAAGTACCCGATTCTCAAACTTGTAATGTAAGAGGACGGCGAAGATGACTCCTGAAGCTGACACATATTCTAACACTAACTCGCGTACTCTTATGGATACAGGGAATGTGAGTTCGACATCTCTGGAAGGGAGTTCGTATCAAATAAAGGAGAATCCGCTCTTCGATGACAAGAAGAAAAGACCATCCTATATTCGTCTTTCCTCTCTATGTACTGAATCCCAATGTCCTAAGGTCGTAGACAATTATGTTGCCAAAACTTATCTTTCTTTTACCAAGCCTATGTCTATGTGCTGCTGCGATGATTTTGTTCTCCCACGCTTTCATGAATATGACACACATGAACACGCAACACTCCGACCACGCAAGCGAACCTCCTCTACGACGTCTTTGAAATCTCCCATCTCGTCTAAACCTAAGGTTAAGCGTAAACGTCTCTCGTCGTCAAACGCAAACTCACCGACTACTCGCAAGCCAAAGGCGACCAAACCGAAGCACGAAAACAACAACCACATCCCCCACGCCGCTACATGTATAAGGCACCATACATGCAAGCACAAGTTAGGAAAATATGGGTTAGAAAGACCATAGTCCCGCATCATCAAACAACTGACAAAGGGAAAGCTAAATTAGAACCGACACAATCTGATTTAGAAACCACATTTCCCTTTAAGCGCATGAAAATTTTACTTGTATCACAAGAAGGTCCCGTCCGTAAATGGCGACCCAACATTTGCTGCAGGTCTGTCATGTGTGGTATCTAGACTCGGGTTGCTCCACACACATGACGGGGAACAAGGAGCTGTTGAGCAACTTCTCCGAGCGCTATCTCGGAAGGGTCTCCTTCGGAAACAGTCAAATGGCGCCAATTCTCGGAACTGGTGATCTCGTCCATGACAAACTGACGATTAAGGGCATCTCTTACGTCGAGGGTTTGAGCTACAATCTCTTCAGCATTGGTCGTTTCTGCGACAAAGGATATAAGGTTCTCTTCGAATCTGACATCTGCAGCATTATAGATGCCTCGGGACAACCTCTTCTTTCTGGAACACGCACGTCTCACCTCTACGTACTCAATCTTACGACCTCTCGACCAATATGCCTTCTCTCTCGAGCCGCACCAAAGTTGAATGATCTATGGCACCGACGTCTTTCACATCTCAATTTCAAGACCATCAACAAACTGCGTCAGAATAAACTCGTCAACGGTCTACCCCAACTGACATATCATAAGGAACACCTCTGCTCTGCCTGTGAATTGGGGAAGATGAAGCGATCGTCTCACATCTCCAAGGAAACACCATCCTCTAAGCTAATCCTAGAACTCTTACACATGGATCTATGTGGCCCAATGCCTACGGCTACACTCGGAGGAAGACGGTACATTCTTGTGATTGTCGACGATTTTTCACGCTACACGTGGACGAAACTCATTCGTACAAAGGATGAAGTTCCTGATATAATCGTCGAGTTTGTTGTTACGTCCCAAACTCTTCATCAACAGAAGGTTCGGATTATCAGAACTGACAACGGAACTGAGTTTAAGAACAAGAAGCTCAGTGATTTCTATGCCACTCAGGGCATCACCCAGCAGTTCTCAGCTGTGAAGACATCGGAACAGAATGGTGTCGTTGAGCGTAGGACATTAGTTGAAGCAGCTATGACTCTCCTCATCCAATCCGGTCTTCCTCATTCTCTTTGGGGCGAAGCTATTCAAACGGCTTGTTACACACAAAACCGGGCTTCAATCCACAAGAGATTCAACCGCACCCCATACGAGATGCTGAATAACCGTCGTATCCCAGATATATCTTATCTAAGGGTCTTCGGTTGTCGATGTTTTGTGGCCAATGATAGCCAACATCTTGGGAAGCTTGATCCAAAAGCAATTGAAGGCATCTTTGTTGGATATTCGCTGAACTCAAAGACATACAGAGTCTATCTTAGAGAGAAACGATCAGTAATAGAAAGCACAAATGTTACATTTGACGAAAGCGAAGGCGACCTCATGGCTTCTGCTCATATCAGACCAGAACCAGGTCTTCTACAGTCGTTGACAAAAGGTCAACCTTCAATGGCGGGAACTTCCTCATCTGAGGGCAATTCTGGTGAACTGGATCTCGATCTGCTTTTCGAGTACTTCTACCCAGTCCCCAAGACTCCCACCGCCACCACTCAACCTACCGCTGCACCCACTCCATCCACACCACCAGTTATCGGCAATGACGTCGTCCCTCCAAACTTGGATGCGCTCAATCTCAACGAAGACGACATTTTACCCAACCCTGGGAACATTGCTGATCCTGATACTGAACCTTCTCAGTCTACTACGATCGAGATCTCTTCTTCGGACACCGGACCCCAATCCAATGAGCCTCCAACCGATACAAATGCGGCCAGCTCCTCTCAGACCAATGTACCACTTTGGGCTCGCTCTCATCCTACAGATCAGATTATTGGGGATCCCACATCTGGTGTTTCAACACGTTCGGCTACGATGAATGAAAGTCTGTTCGCATGCTATCTCAGTCAAGTCGAACCATCACGAGTAGCTGAAGCTCTCACCGATCCTGATTGGCTGATTGCAATGCAGGAGGAAATAAATCAATTTGAACGTTTACAAGTTTGGGAACTCGTACCACGACCTCACAATAGATCCATTATCGGCACAAAGTGGATCTTCAAGAACAAAAAAGATGAAGACGGTGTTGTCATCCGCAATAAAGCAAGACTTGTGGCTAAGGGGTACAACCAACAAGAAGGCATCGACTACGATGAAACTTTTGCCCCAGTTGCCAGGATCGAAGCCATACGAATTTTTCTTGCCTTTGCTGCTCACAAGAACTTTAAAGTCTACCAAATGGACGCGAAGACTGCATTTCTGAATGGGTTTCTCAAGGAAGAAGTGTACGTTGATCAACCTGAATGGTTCTTGAGCGAAGAGTTTCCTCATCACATATATCGACTCTACAAGGCCTTCTACGGACTAAAACAGGCTCCCCGAGCTTGGTATGACGTCCTTTCTGACTTCCTTGTTCAGTCTGGATTCAAGAAAGGATCTCTGGATACAACTCTCTTCACCAAGCGGAGTGGCCCGGACATCATGATTGTACAGATTTATGTCGATGACATCATTTTTGGATCGACTGAACCACAACTGTGTGAAGAGTTCGCAGAATTGATGAAGGAGAAGTTCGAAATGAGTATGATGGGCGAGCTGAATTTCTTTCTTGGTCTTCAAGTTAACTCCCCGACGGAATCTTCATGAGTCAGTCCAAATACATCCATGACATCCTCGAGAAATATGGAATGAAGGATGCAAAGACTGCTGCTACACCTATGTCACCCTCTGGCCGACCCGACGCAGACCCATCTGGTGCTCCCGTTGATCAAACCGTCTATCGAGGGATAATAGGCTCTCTTTTGTACCTCACTGCTAGTCGACCGGATATTGTTCTCTCGACAGGAATCTGCGCTCGTTTCCAGGCAACACCCACTGCTGTCAAAAGGATTCTCCGCTATCTCAAAGGAACACCCAATCTGGGTTTGTGGTACCCCACTCGATCGGACTTCAAACTGGTTGGATTCTCTGACTCGGATTATGCAGGATGCAAGATGGACCGAAAAAGCACCTCTGGAGCTGCACACTTCTTGGGCGGTAAACTCGTAAGTTGGTCGTCTCGAAAACAAAACTGTGTCTCAACTTCGTCGACGGAGGCAGAATATGTCGCCGCCGCTAGTTGCTGTTCACAGCTTTTGTGGATGAGAACCCAACTACGAGATTTTAATTTTCATGTTGATAAAATTCCCATTTATTGTGACTCAAAAAGTGCTATTGCGATGACGAGTAATCCGGTACATCACTCGAGAACGAAACACATAGATATTCGTCACCACTTCATCAAAGAACATGTCGAACAAGGGACGAT
The DNA here is from genome assembly GCA_027422505.1 of Craterostigma plantagineum. NCBI lineage: Eukaryota > Viridiplantae > Streptophyta > Magnoliopsida > Lamiales > Linderniaceae > Craterostigma > Craterostigma plantagineum. Next base: position 809,434 of record JAPQWV010000227.1, read on the forward strand.
TGAATTGCACTACGTCACAACCGAAGATCAACTGGCCGACATTTTCACAAAACCGTTGGATGTCAAACGATTCCAACACCTAGTGACTATGTTGGGCATGTTGAATATTCAGTTGTGATCAATCGACCCTACATGAACTTTGATAAAGTGCACATATTTCCTTTTCCACTTCACTCCATTTTCTATGTGTCGTCTGAATTTTGTCTTTTGAGGGGGAGTTTTCGATGAAGGGGGAGCGTCTGATTTTTCCATTACGTAAAAAAAAGGGGGGTAGTTTTCGATTAAGGAGGAGCGTCTGATTTTTCCATTACTTAAAAAAGGGGGAGTTTTAGATTAAGGGGGAGTTTCTGATTTTGCCTTTATAAAAATAATTTTTTTTTGGGTTGAAATTTTAAAGTTTGGTCAAATTGAGTCAAAAGTGGACTGATTAAAATGTTTTGGGTTGAATTTTAAATTTCTGGTCAAACAGGGTCAAAATTGGACCAATTGAATCTCAATTGGACTCAATTTTGACCAAGCCCGCGAAAATCAGATCTGAACCCAGCTTTGACCAAGCCCACGAACTTCGGCCCATTTACACAAAATTTCGCATGAACAGTGACTAAAACCCCTAAAACCCCAAACCCTTAACGTTGTTCACAATCCTAAATTCCCGAGAAAATTCAAAATTTCGCAACCCCTTATTTCAAAAATTTCGCAACTCCTCGCATCGTCGTCGTCGTCAAATCTGCTTTCAAACTCTGTTTCCTGCTAACTCCGTTGTCACAAGTCAGCTTTTCGGTATGAATACACCTCGAATAAATCGATTTCCATTCATTTTATCCTGTTTTGCCCCGTTTTGATTAAATCTGTTAGGTTAGAATTAATTTTTTCGCGGCCTCTGAATCGAACGCATGTTACATTTTTGATGTTTTATAACCCCAAATATGCACTGCCCATCTAATTACGAGTCGATTGAGTCCAAATTGTTGCATTTTGGTTGAGATTTGAGTAGGTCTAAGGCAAAAATCACTGCGTCGTTTCGAACGTTTTCGCACCATGTTCTTCGCCGAGAAAATTTTCAGAAAAATTGCTTTAAACGTTAAATTTCGCAGCTACAGTGAGGAAGGTCCCGCGAAAATTTTTTCCGAGAAATTTCTTACGTTGAAATTTTCGCTACTACAGTGAGTGAGATCCCGCGAAATTTTTATCCGAGAAATTTCCAGCGTTAAAAATTTTCGCTGCTACAGTGACTAAGGAAATGCGAAACTTTCGTCCGAGAATTTACATGTGTTAAAATCCTTTTTCGCTGCTACAGCATGTTAAGTCCCGCGAAAGTTTATCTGAGAAAATCTTTTTCCCTCACGACAAAATTTTCTCTGCTACAGTGAGTTTAGCCCCGCGAAATTCTAATACACTTCACCTCACATTACATCTTTTCGCATCTTCATTGTTTCGCAACCACAGTAAAACACAAAAATTTCTCCATGCACAAAGCTTTTTCCTTCCGCGAAACTTTCATGAAACTTGCGAAAATTTTCATTATATGCGAAAAATTTGGACAACTTGCGAGATTTCTTAACTTGCGAAAATTTTCCATACTTGCGAAATTTTACCCAATATGCGAAAACTTTCTCGACATGTCTATATGCTATAAGTTGCGAAAATTTACAATACATGCGAAATCTCACTCTATCTGCGACAATTTGCGAAATTTTCTTTCCTTGTGACAATTTTCCCTAGATACAAAATTCTACACTACATGCGAAAATTGTCTTCAATCCAAAATTCTTCTAAGTGCTGAGAAATTTCTCATTGCATGCGAAAATTTGACTACTTGCGAAAATTTTCCATGCATACGAAATTTTACACTGCAAAATTCTAAGTGCTGAGACATTTCTCATTACATGCGAAAGTTTTGACTACTTGCGAAAATTCTCGACATGTCTACGTGTTATAAACTGCGAAATCTCCATTACATGCGAAATTTTACACAAAATGCTAAAATTTTCTCAACATGTCTATGTACTATTTGAGGCCACTTCCATTGTTTCATCCACGACTTATTTATGTCCATACGAGCTAATCATATTACAATTACTGTCGAGTACAGATATGACTAACAAAGATCAAGCTACGCTTGAAGCACTTGAGGCGGCTGCAATCCAAAGGGACGTCGCTCGCATCGAACTCAACACGCGTACCTATGTCCCACCACCCGACCAGATCTTCCCACTCAGTCAATGGGCGGCCCTGAATCCCAACAACTACATGGTGGACTTGGACAGCTTTCGGTGTGATGCCCCCGTCATTGTAGAAATCCTCAAAGGGCACCCACTTCGCCACGCCCTCACACATGGCGAGCCAGAAGCACAGGTGTATCTTCAACAATTCTGGCATACGCTGCAGATAGTTGGACCACTCCATCTTGCCAAAACCTTATCCGCCAACATTGATCAAGAAACGGTGGTCCTCACTCGCAAAATAGTACAAGAAGTACTTCAACTTCCTGTCTACTCTCCCTACGATCCACTACCGACGCAGGAACAACTCATTGAAGACATTGACAGACTGGGCTATCAACCAGATAACAAGAAGAAGAAGGGCCCACTTGTCCTCAGTGAAGTCACCACCCGCAATCTACCTCAACCATGGCGAACACTGTACCTGCTGGTGAACAAATGCATGTCAGGGAAGCATGCTGGTCAGGACCGCGGCAACTTTCAAATTCTCACCATCCTCACCGGCATCGCCTACAACCGCAAGTACAATTACGCCGACATAATCTGGATGGATCTCGTCTCCATGATCCAACGTCGCGACCGAGAAGTCGCCAAGGGAGTCACAAACCGCTTCGTTCCTTACATGCGGTTGCTCCCAGCTCTCATCAAACACTTCCGCTTGCGCTCCACCAACATACGCATCCGGCAGGCAGCGGAACACTTCATCATCCCAACTGTCGAGAAGTTCGCCAAGAAAAACACTCCGGCGAAGGATCGACACGCCATGATAATTCCGGACGAAGTGCTCGCCTACGCAGACCAGACAAATCCGCACGTCCGTGAATATCGTGCCACAACCGCCACATTCCGCGAAAGCCCCCGACCTCTAACTACTGTCCCTACGGCGCAGATCAACCCCACTGCGCCTATCCCCGGGACTAGCCAAACCCCCACCACCACCTCCAAAAAGTCATCGAGTCGCGCCGCATCCTCTTCCACCCGCGTTCCAAAAAAACGGTCGCGTGACGATGACGTAAGCCGCCCCACGGAGCGTCGATCGAAACAAAAACACGATCGACCTCCTCAGCCACAAATAAGCCGAGCCGAACCAATAGGTACAGGAGGTGATGTGTTCACCTCCCGATTAGAAGATGTGGCATCTGGCTCAACCACGCAAACGACCCCACCAACCCACTTATCTTCCTCTCTACATGAAGATATTTCATTCCACGAGGAGCCACGTATACCATCGACATCCCACTTGGAGATGGTCGATGTTGAAACAAGCAGTCCCTCGCCTCAGACTGCATCCTCTTCATGCACATCGAGTATAATGCCCTCACTCCCCATAATTTCACACGTTTCTAGGACACATACACCTTCTACCGCACCACAGAGTCTTCGTGACTCTGTCAGAACGCTCGGTGATGTCTCTGTGACTGAGAGCGGAAGACCTAGCACGGCCAACATCACAACAACCGTGAGCCTAGGCCATCATTCGATTGAGTCTGTCTCATCGATGATGCCAACGGGAAGTCTGAGTGACCCCGTCTTTTCCCGTCCTGTGCAAACGGGTGGCCGATCGGCTATATTCTCCGATTCGGTGTCAGTTGGATTTCTTCGTGATTCCAACTTGTTAGATTTACCCCACTTCGTCACCGAGACTGCGCTAGAGACACGTCTTCAAGAGTTTGCAAACTCTTGAGGCGTCGATTCTCGATAAAGTCTACGCGCGTCTCGATGCGTCCACCGTCGACAAAGGCAAAGGTGTGGCCCCGGAGACGCCACCACCAATGCAACACACGGACGCAGACGCTGTTCTCTCCTCCATCTCCGCCAAGGAGCTCTTCTACATCCTCCGAGCCCGATTTGAATTCATGACGGAGCTTGACGAGGAAGAACAGCAGATGAAGCGAATAATGACTCAACCACTTACTTGCCGTGTTCAAGGCGAGTCTAGCGGGATCAGGCACGACGATCAAGACGATGATCAAGATCGCCGCGAGGGGGAGAATAGGCAGCACGGCTCACAGTCCCAAGGACTCATGCAATCAACGCCGCCCTCCTCCTCTGGACCTGAAACGACACCCGCAACAGAAACCTCACACCTCACTAGCCAAAAATCCCACCTTATCTACCCTGAGCCACTAGCCAAATCACCCTCACCACAACCCACTACCGTCTCCGAAACTCTAATCGTCACATCGGCGTTAGAGACCACCCCCACACCTTCTCCGCTCGCCACCACGGAACCTCTAACTGTCACATCGACGTTAGAGGCCACCACCACATCTACACCCCCCGTTACCCAAATCATCCTCGCCAAAACCATCACCTCAACCGAACCACCAGAATCCCCACCACATCCTTCCCCACAATCCACAAATTCCTCCGACGCAACACCCTCGCCACCACATAGCCATACCCCTCTCAACATCGATTCCAACCTGGCTTCCGAGGACGTCTACTGCGCACAGAACGAGATCGAAGCCTACATCTTCAACGATGAATGGCTATACACGCCCGCCGATGCAGTAGCAGCCAGGAAGCTGGTGGAAAATGCTCGACGTCTGCTAAAGGAAGCCTCGCTCACGCTAATCAACACCGCAGACGACGAGAACGGAGAGGAGTACGACGCTGAACCTGCCGAGCTCGAGAACATCCTACAATTCCAAGCACAGCAAACCGAGGCTCCTGCTGCTCAAACGGATGTGCCCACGGTGGACATACCGGAAGCACCGTGGGAAAACAAAAAGATAACCGCGCCGTTTCAAGAAGAGATCAGGAAGAGGATCTGGCGGCGCAAGGAGCAGATCATCACAACCTTCGACGAGTATGAGCTGATGAACATCCAAAATTGGAGCGAGGAAAAGAAGAAGCTCTATCGATGGAGCCTTCTTTGCAACAAGTGCACAAAGAGGACGCTATCCGATGAGGAAAACATTGCTCAGGAAATGAATCGGGCCCCCATCTGCAAAGTCACTGACCTCCGCCAAGAATCGAAAGGACCTGTCCATTACCCAGTGTTCACAGTAATGAGGCAGGATGAGAGCTACAGTGAAGTCAGTGAGGCGGACTTCAAGTTTCTGCGCCTGGGTGACCTATACAGCATGCTGGAATCCATGAAACAGTTCAGACTCGTCCTCAGAAGTTCTGGACATCTCGTACGTGCTGAACCGGTCACCATGGGATATGTGGCTCTCAAGCGCCACATGCTCCGACAGGTCAGATTCTTCGCCACCCACGATCTGCAGATGGCGGTGGAGCACAACCTGAAAAAAGTGAATCTGACTCGCCCATCTTTCAAGAACGCGGACGACTACCGAGAAGGCGATGTAATCGACGGAGACGATCCGGCGGTCGCCTACTCGAACTACAAGGGAAAGATGAGGCTGCTGCGCTGTTCCGAAGTGGCAAAGTTCTCGGATGGGACGCTCACCATCATCCAAGACAAACTCATGAGGATTTGCCGCATCCTTTCGGAAGAAGATCCTCTCTGCCGATCCAAGTTCGCGAAGCTCATTGACGCTATAGCTGATCAAATGGTACTTCGAAGGAATCTCCGCGCCTTCGAGTTCAAGCTAGGGCTTCGCGATACACTCACACGCTAATCCACCATCCCAATGCCCAAGATCCAAGACTCCCAACAATTGACACAAAGGGGGAGATTGTTAGGATATTTAGTGATTGTGTCAATAGTTTAAGTCTTGGGATTTATATTGTAATTATCCTTTAGCTTGGGCTTTGGACTAGAATGTAATTATTTAATTTTTGGTGTTTGGGCCTTAATATACCTAGGGTTAATGTGGTATATAAGGTGTTACCAACACCATTTGAAAGCTAATCAAAGATCAAAAGGCAAACCTAAGTTTTCACACACTACACACACTACAAGGTGAGAAAGTCTCCCTTTTCATTCCATCAAAGCCTCTTTGATTCCTTGTTTGGTGCATTCGGGACCAACACCTCTATTTTTTTAAGAATAGGAGATATATCGACGGAAGAAGAATTTTCAGAATGACGAGATTTTGCTTCCTGTGTCTTAGAAGTCGCAAGAAGATTTTCTAAATTTTTAATCTTAGAATAGAGCTTCTTACGTTCTTCACCTAAGAAAGCATAGTTAGCTTGAGCGGTGTTCTTTTCGATTTCACAGGCATTTAAACTCTTGGTCAATTCACTAATCTTAGCATTAGAATTTTCTAATTGAGATTCAAGACTAGTGATCTTAGAGTTGGCATTTGTTAATCTACAATTGAGGCTAGCTTTCTCGTCGAGGTTCCTAACCGAATAATTGTAATTATTTTCTAGCCTGCCTTCTAATTCCTTAATTTTGAGCTATGCGTCTCAAGCTGTGGCGTCTTAGTCTCACTAATTCTCAAGCTCTTAGTTAGTTCATCTATTTTCGCATTAGAGCTTCTAAGTTCTAATTCGAGACTAGCTATTTTCTCCTCAGACTTAGATAATTTTTCTTATAACTCTTTTGTACTTTTATGCTCATTTTTCATGTTAGCATACATAGTTTGTAAGGATTCTAACATGTTAAACAATGTAGAGTTAGGAATTGATACCTCCGGAGATGATGTGTTTGCCTCATCATCGTCCGTTCGCTTAGATGCGATTGCTTCGGATGTATCATCAATTCGAGCCATGAGAGCTAGATGGTCCGATTTATCTTCGTGATAGGCCATGAAGTCGTAGCTCTCCTTTGGTTTAAGACTTAGCATTTTGTAATTAACTTTAATTGTTGTTTGAAGTCTTTTAAATCTTGATCCATTTTATTTTTCTTTTAGTTTTTGTTGGTTGGCTATTTTGGATATTTTGATCGTTCACGTGTTTTGTAGATTTGAATTTTTAATATATTAAAATATTTGGCTTTTAAAATTTCAGTTTCGAAAAGTTTTGGTTTAATAAAATTTGGTTAAAAATTCTTAGAGTAATACCAAAAGCTTTTTCTATAATGTGCCAAAAGAGAGATTACTGTTTCGAGAAAAATATTCGAGAGAAAAAAATTTAATGCGTAAGGCACTGTTTTTCGATCGAAAATAATTTTCGAGTAAAAGTTCTTTTTTTTTAATATAAAGCACTGTTTTCGATCGAAAATAATTCTCGATTAAAAGTTTTTCGAGTGAATACGTGGAGCATTGTTTTCGATTGTTAAATTTTTCGACCAGGTACTATTTCTAGAAAATAGTTTTGAATTTCAAACAGTTAGATTTACGATCGTAAAAGTTTTGCGATTGATAAAAAACGTCATCGTTTTGAGATGTTAGTATCTAAACCTTCAAAATTAAATTTTTCGATCGCAAAAGTTTTGCGGGCGAAAAATAAATTTTGCGACGACAAACCTGTAAAAGCAACTAAGCAAAATTTGCGATCGTAAAATCAAGTAAAGGAGTGAAAATTGAATAAAATTGAAAGTACTGGTGTTAAATTGAAAATTTAGGACTAGATCAGAACTTTCTGGACTAAATTGAAAACTATTGGGGACCGAAATATACCTGCAGGGTCTAAAATAATATGTTTGGGACTTGCAATGCAATTTGGCCTTATGTATGTGTATGTGTATCTAGAGGCAGACGCGCGAAGAAGATGAAAGCTTCATGTTTCTCGATCGGAAAAAATTTTAGAACGAATTCTCGATCGTAAATACTTCTCGAGCAGATTTTGCGAGTGTTGACCGGAGTTTTTCGCGTCGACCCGAATTATCGACGGTAGAACATTTTTTTTTCGCTGTCGAACGCGACGAAGTAGCTATGGTCGAAGAAGAATTTCGATCGAGAAAAAAAATTGCGTCGATGAGTTTCTCGATCGAAGAACAATGACAAACAGCTCAGCAAAGAAGGATGGATCGCTTCGGTAGTTTCTCGATCGAAGATTCTTACCAGAATTGGCGAAGAACAATATGAAGAACAGAGAACAACACGAAGCCAAGCAAAACAGAGACGATGCCAAAAAACGAAAATGCTTGATCCAAACACAAAATTGTTTCAATTCATTGCGGGTTATTGATCGAAATCAAGAACATAACAAGAACAAACACTCGATTTAATGCAATCAAAGCAAAATTGGTCAGATTTTTGAAGTTTCACGAAGAACAGTGAAAAAATATTTCCGATTAATTATCCAGAATTGAACATAGTAATGTTACGATTGATCAGATTTTGGCACAGAGTCGTTAGAAGCACTCGATCGAACCACAAAAACAGCTAACCAAGTCGAGTCATGTAGAATTAGACCGAAATTTTGAAGAACAGTTCGACGAACAAATTAGCTCAAAAATTCAAAATTCACTCAAAATCATGTTTTGATCAATCAAAAGTCAGCTCAGACATGTATAAACGAATCAATAGAAGCCTAAAAACATCAGAATGGATCAAGTTTTGAAGAATCAGGATATCATCGAAGAACAGTGTCGAAAAAAAATTAAGAAAAATCAGTGTCGAAAATTCAGAAATCAGTCCAAATTTAATCCAAATCCTAACACGTTTGGCTCTGATACCAATTGTTAGGACCCCTAATATCCAACCTAGATCGAATTATGAAGAATCGAATGGTAAATCTGAAGAATTCGAGCACTTACGATTGAGATTTACCTACATTGAAGATTGGAAGAGAAAACTTGTAGAACAAGTAAGGGTTGGCGAATTTTCTCTCCAAAATTTTCGATGCTCTTTTTCAATCAGTAAAACCCTACTAAGCGCACTCCTAATTTTCTTAGGAGTTCACTTATATATACCACCTCGTGGTATATTTACACAAGTAGTCCTACAAAATGACTAATTACAATTTAGCCCAAGACTACTAATTTGCATAGCAAGACTAAGACAACTATATTAATTGAATACAATTAAATAGTTCCAACAGTAAAGAGAGGCGCTCATTTGAGGGACCGCCATGTTTGGAGCTTAAGTAACCCGGCGTATCGTCAATGAACGATGTCTAGCTGAAAGACATTAAAGAAAGCGGTACTTGGGAGGCAATCCAAGCGTATCCGATAGTTTCTTTTATCTTTATATTCGCACTTTCAGTTTTAATGTTTGTGTATCTGTTTTGTTATTCTAAGTGGTTATTCTATTTTAGGTAATGAAGAACTTGTTATTCTTAACTCTTGGGCTCAGGAATTCATATATAATTTAAGTGATACAGTAAAAGCTTTTTTGATTCTTTTATTAACCGATTTATGTATCGGATTTCATTCACCCCACGGTTGGGAACTAATGATTGGTTCGGTCTACAAAGATTTTGGATTTGTTCATAATGATCAAATTATATCTGGTCTTGTTTCCACTTTTCCAGTTATTCTCGATACTATTTTTAAATACTGGATTTTCCGGTATTTAAATCGTGTATCTCCGTCACTTGTAGTTATTTATCATTCAATGAATGATTGATAAATGATTCACCAATATGAAGTTATCGCAGGGAATTCAAAATCTCAAGTGTAGGGAGGAGCCGTACAAAGCATGCACATCGGAATTCAGGAGAGTTCGCGTATCTACATATTTCCTCTTCCTTGTGTTACATAATTGGTACGTTGAGGACAACGTAAATCTTAAGTGTGGGGCGGGGAATTTCTGCGAAATTAATGCGTACATATTATATAGGTGCATGACTTGATTTTGGTATAAGTTTTTTTGAAAATTGGGCACGAATTTTTTTTTTCAGAAATCATGTTTCGTATTGATCAAAGGATGATGGCATGTTGTGAATTTTGTGAGTAATTAGGATACGTATGCGTAGTCTACTTCTTGCTTACATGATGAACTTGGCGATACTTGATAGATTCGTGCACATAACCTTATTTTTGTGAGATTTTTGAGCCTACGAGCTTTTTGCTCATTTCTTTGGTTGTGTGAATCATGCTTAAATTATTTCTCTTCAGAACTTGCTTGTGTATTACGTTTTGAAACTGCTTAATGTGTGATTGCGTGAAAATGAGGAAGGCATTAGGAATTTAGTCCATAGCCAAAGTATCCAACCACGACTGGCCACCGTAGTTATCCACTTTGAGCCTGAGCCGGATTATAATTACCGTCCTGATTAAGCCTTCAGACATAAACACATTGGAGCGATAGTGGAAGTGGAGGTTGAATGTCGGACTTAAGAAGCGCAACCCGTGGTAACTTTCCGAGCTGAGCGTCGAAAAAAAAAGAAAAAAAGGAAGAAAAAGAAAAAAAAGAAAAAAAAGAAAAATTAGAAAAAAGAGAAAAAATATATATCTTGACTAAGAACCCTTCCTCCGATAATCTTTCACTCCCAAAAGCATTATCTATTTCCTAGATCGACAAGTTGAGAGAAGAAGGGCTTGGTGAAAACAAAAGACAAAAAAAAAAAAAGAAAAGACGAAGTTGAGAAAGGGGTGAATCTTGGCGCGTTCGAGATGATGTCATGATTCCAACACGACTACAGTTCATATCCTTTTTACGCTTATTCCTTTCATATGTTATCTCAGCCATATTATAACCCGATAAAGACCTTCCGATTCATGCATGATCATTGAAAGTGGAAGATTTATGAATTGCTTGCAAGCTTATGGTAGAGATTAGATTAGTGTATGACCCAAGCGATATCACTGACATCTTACCCTATACACTTAGTGATCTGAGTGAGTCTCTGTGAGGTGCGGATTTTGATAGGTATCGCTAAAGAAAATCGTGTAGTTAGTCGTTGATTTCAAATATGCTTTCCGATTTTATTTGCATTTTCTCCTACATGATTTCGTTCTTGATTGATATGTTGCATGATTTTATCCTTTTATATGCCATTTTTATTTATTTGCTTGAGGGCAAGCAAACGGTTAATTGTGGGGAGATTTGATAAATGAATCTTGCGCTATGTATAATACTCCATTTAAGCGCATTACCGGTCGATATTAAATTGAATTTCATCAGACATTATGCTTTTATGTTTGTATTTCATTCTCGATAGATATTGGTGAAAAATAAATACAACCAGGAATATTCAGAAGCGGAGAAAATTGGAGGATCGGAACTCGCAAATACAAGCCGAGAAATCATTTGAGCCTATGAGTACAATGAAAGGAAGAAACAGCCCAAGAGCTAAAATAAGCCCAAACCCATGTAGGAATACAAATACACATACGTACACCCACATATCGATTGCTAAAGCACACAAAAGAGGAAAAATGAACAAAGGAAAAGAGAAAAGGAGACCCACGATGGAGGCTGCAAGGAAAAGAGGAAATCGGCTCACGGCTCAAGGAAGAAAACGAAGATTTCAGCCGTTCTTTGAGCAGCCAAACAAGGATTATTGTGTCCTCCATCATCTATAAATAAAGCGATGGAAACAAGCACAGGAGAGGGCCATATACACGCTGAAACATCCCTCAAAGCTCACATTCGAGGCCACCTGGAGCAATATTTGGCAGAAAAACGACCGTGGAGGAACCGAGCTCGCTGCTCTTGGTGCTGCTCGGGGTTGAAATTTCATCACAAAGGTACTTCGACGAAGCTCTCAGCTCACCAAGGAAGGCCCCTGCTGACCAGCTCTAACTCAAGGAACAGGTAAGCGAGGCAGCCGTGTGTAGGCGAGATTAGGCTGCATGTTTGTTAGGAGCCAGCAAAAGGGCAGCAACGTGATTATCGTGTGCATTCGCAACTCGCCCACCAACTGCTCGTTAAAAGTCCTCAACGAAGGATCAACCACTTAGGCGATATTCAGGGAAGAAATTATGATTTTGTCGTTGTTATTTATGCTTCTCGTCGTGTTGATGTTTCGTATGAGTAGCTAATCTCGTAGTATTTGAGATAACGATGAACCCTAGCGATATCGTACGTGTGTTAAAGTATTATTGTTTTGGCTATTATTACGACTCGGTTACGAATTATGATATTGTTTTGATTATGTCTATGTGGTCAAAATAATTCTCGGGAAATCGTACGCTACGCTCGAGAGAGGGGCGACGATTAGACCACTCGTGAACGAGCGGAATAAACTCATCGCTAGAGATAGGTTGAACTACCACGCCGGATTAGAGTCAAATCTAATAGCGGGATTTATTGTTGTTTATTGCGGTCTGCGATTAAGTAAGTTAGGAAAGCTTGCCTAGCTACTTAAGACGTGGATTAGTTGTTACGAGTCGAAGCGAGTAAGTGCAGTTTCACCCAATCGTAGAAACCCGTATACATACCATATGAATCCCACGGTTTAACAGATAGCTAAAATAGATAGCTTGTTTGCCGTTCAATCGAGCTAGGGGGATTCGAAGTCTCAAATACGTTCGCTTTTATAAATCGTCCCAACCTCGTCGTTATTTTATAATATTTTTATTTTTGTTTTTACTGTTTATTTAGTTTATCGTTGCTTATATTTTTATCAAACCAAAAATATTTACTACAATATTTAAACGACGGTTTTCTAAAGTAAATAGTTCCTTTGGATTCGATACTCGAATAGTTGTCATTTCTATGCTATTTTCGATAGGTACACTTGCCTGTTGAGCGTACGATAGTTGTCGATATTTGTTTCATTTTATTACTCGATCATTCGTATTCTCTAATTATTTGTGTGATTTCATTTTTCTCGCTAAGTCTTCGATCAGATTAATTTCTCGATCAAAATGTAGGACCTGAGTCCCCGCAAACTAGGTCGGCTAATAAATTTCGTTTATGAGCTGTGTTATTTCATGTTAGTTGCGTACATGTTATATGCTTATGTGATTGTACGACTTTCGTGCTCGTGGTGCTATGAAAATTTTGTGCAAGTACGCGCTAATGATATGTGCTTATGATGACCCCAAGTTCATGAGGGAGATATTCGAAAATAGTAAAGGGAAAGGACTTAATGACAATTATATGAGAGTTGGACTAGAATTCTCTTTGGACTAGGAATTTATCTTGGGCTAGGAAGCCGCGGAGTCATGAATTAGTCAATTTGGGTCGTGGCTTAAGAATAAGAATTGGACTAGAAAATAAATAATAGGTCCAAGCCCATAAGAAAACAACTTGGAGACATGTTTCCTTAAAACAAGGAATACCCACGCCAAGCTATGTCCCACCAACCTTATGTAAAGGAAAATATCTAATTTAACAATTCAACACTCCATAACCCCACCTAAAAACTAACGAAAGAGAAAGCAAAAGGAAAGGAGGAAAATAGAAGAAAAGCTCAAACGATACCCTCAAGCTAGCTAAGAATTCGGGTAAGTAAATGTAATTACTACCTTAAGCAATTTTGGTCTTGGTTAATTGTATAAAGCATGTTTAGGATTGAGGAGCTTCAAGAAATGTGTGTGTAAAGTCATAGCCGAGAGAAGTTCGAATCAAGAACACTCTAACTAGCCTAGAGTCTTGAGTTGGTAAGTGAAGTACCTTCCCTAAGCCTTGTAATTTCATAACTTTGGTATTTCTAAATGCATTAATTTTATGAAAGCAACCAAGCTTAAGAAGAATACGAAAAACCCTAAAGCGTGGAGCATAGATTCGTATTAAGGTTGGATGGGATAGTTTAAATGTATGATTTAGAACTCATACTCTTACACTTGAATAGAAGCCACACGATTTAAGGTAGAAGAAAGGATAGGATTTAGGAGCTTCGACTGGAATAATGATATGAAGGTAGTTTCGATGGGATGAACACTTGTGTTTCGATGGAAGGTAGGGACATCCAATTAAGGGACTTTCGATCGAAAGTAGGAAATTATTTTTAGGGTTTCGGGCGATGCTTGGATGCAATGATTTAGGTTTCGACCAAATCAATTTGTAAGATAGCAAATTAAGTAATTCATGAGTTTCGACCGAAACTCATCTAACATGCTTGAATCGATCGAAACCCCACATCAAGCTTTTGAGTCGATCGAAAGCGACCACTTTCCCTGCACGGTTTCGAGCGAAACCTAGAATGACATCATGATGACATAAGAGCACGGCGAAACTCCAACCTTATCACATGCAATCGATCGAAGGTGGCTCCTCCTCATGCACGGTTTCGGGTGAAACATAGATGATGCCATGATGACGTCAAGCACGGCGAAACTCCTTCTCAATCGAGCGAAACCCTCATGGCATTCACGGTTTCGTGTGAAATGGCGATGATGACGCAAGGATGATGCAAAGACGCGGCGAAACTCTTGAATCGGCCGAAAGTAATTTCTTCCCATGCATGGTTTCGAGCGAAACTTAGATGAGGTCATGCTGACCAAAGAACACGGCAAAACTCAATCATTCACACGTTCGAATGATGCGTGCTTATGTGGCTTTATGTGAATCTCGCACATTATGATAATTTATTATGCATGAGGTCATGATATGCATATTTATGTGAACATGGCATGAGCACTTGCACGCATAAGCAGTACGTAAGACACGAGGTACGAGTGTGCATAAGATCGCCTGTGTGCAATGGATATCCGCCGATATTGGCGTTTTTGTCGACTCAATGAAGAGTCACGGCTCTTCTATGCGACCCTGGCGATACGATGCCAATTTTGCCTATTATTATAGGCAGGGGGAATACCCCGTATGCGGGAGATGCAACCTGGAGGATGCGACCCGAGGCATGCACGACACAGAGGGAACCTCTGGGGTTAGTGACCTCGGTGTTGGCTACCAGTGAGAGGCGTCCGCGTGGAGGCCACACTTAGTAAGGGAAGATTCCTTCGGGTGACCTTCTAGTGTGCGAACCCCCACATATGTAAGAATCCCTCCTGGATTGGAGCTCTATGAAAGGGCGCATAGTAAGATAGAAAGCCGAGGGCCCATATGACGTACGAGTCTAGAAAGAGTATGAGCGTTAGAAACGATGGCGTGGATTGTCGTCGTTAGGGCACGTGCATACATGCATCATTTCTGCTTACTGACCCACGGTGGCTCATTCCTTACGTTACGTGTTGTAGGTACTAGCGATCACGGTACGTGATCCGATCATGGTGCAAGGCCACTCTTTTGAAGCTTCTGGCTGCTTTTGAGGTGGAAGTGTGTGTATGGATGACGACCTGTGAAGGCCGGGCACATAGGAGTTTTTGTTGTGCATGTACACACGTCACTTGTAAATAGGATTCGAAGGATGGAGGATGACTTAAGGAAATTCTTTTGTCTTGTATGTATGACTTACCAATTTTAAAAGGAAAACTTTTACCCGTATTTTACGTCTATGCATGATACCGCACCGTTAGGCACTTAGGATTACCATGAATTATGTGAAGTGAACGACGGGTTCTGACACAAAACCCTGCGCGAGAATATTTCTCGATCAGAATACGAAGTCAGCTAAAGTCGCTGTCACTAAGAGCGATTTTAGTAAGAAAAATTTCTCGAGCATTATTCAGCAAAATCTTTTTCGACGAGACTTATTTTGACTTTGTGCGCGTAAAGTTGTCTCTCGAAAAACATTTTCGGTCAGACATTTAAGTTTGACCTAGCGAAAATCATTTACGCTCGAAAAACTTTTCCAGTCAACATATTTATTTTGACTCGGCGAGAAACTTATTAATCGTACTGTTTCTTTGCTATCGAAATTTATTTCTCGACCGAAAGATTTTGAGCAATTTGTTTCGCTTCGCTGACAGACTTTCTCGCACGAGAACAGTAACTGTTACATTTTATTTCGACGAAATTATTTTTTATCAAACTTTAGAGATTAAATCAAAAATTATTCTCGAAATGCTTTCGAATCAAACGCTACTAACTTATTTGTTACTTGTGAAGCACATTACATCATTTCAAACCATCAAAACAATCAACGAAGATCCTTAATCAACTCGTCAACAAAACCGAATGGATGCTTATGCACTTGGAAATGCCAACCGTCCTCCAATTCTTAAACGAGGCGAATACACAGTTTGGAGAAGTAGGTTCTTGAACTTCATAGAGCTTAATGATCAGGCTAAAAACTTACTAAAATCACTCGAAGAGGGATGCGGCGCCCCTGACTTCCACCGCCCATTCATATTACTAATTCATGTGACCGCATGTGATATAAACGAAATCTATATACGAAAATACGTACAAAATTTTTCCTTTTATATAAAGGAAACTCTTCTGTACAATACAAAATATTCCTAGGACATAAATACAAGATAGAGTGTGCATGCATGTTTAAAATAATCTATTGGCCCGCCACTCAGGTCGCATCCATGTACACACTGCCACCTCAAAAGTCCTACGGAAGCTTCAAAATTGGCCCTGCCTTCGTAAAGATCACTTAACGTGACCCCGTGAACCTACAAGGACATAAATTCATAGTGAGCTTATAAAACTCAGAAAGTGAAAGACATGCATGCCATGCACGTGTCCTAAATTTGCAAAGGCATCCGCGCCAATGCTCCCTAGACCTCATATTTTCCGTGTCGTGTCTTGTCTGGTCATGTAGTGCCCTCGACTATCTTGCTATGCACCATCATGGAGCTCGAATCCACACGGGATAAATAATCATATAAGTGGCAATACCCACTCAAGGGAGGCTAACCCTATGGCGCCTTTTCTGTTCCAAGGTGGTTTCATACGCCACGCGGACGCTTTCACACTGGTAGGCTAATCTGAGTTAGTCAACACCAGAGATATCCTCGGTGTTGCTTACTCCCTCAGCTCGCACCCTTCAGGTTTCACGATCCGCCATGAGGGCATTAGCCCTAAAATCATGTATTGCCTTGAACATGTAATGTCTTGACAGTAGCGCCATACGACGTCACCATGGTAGCATAGAAGAGCCGACTCAACTGTGAGTCGACATCAGACGCCCATATCGGCGAATCTTTATCGCTGTCAAGCAATCGTATATTATGCACGCTCTCATATCATGCCTTTCGTTCTAAACGTGCGTGCATATGCTCATGTCATGAATATGCGTGTCATGCTATCATATAGTGTAAAAAAAATACACATGATCATGTCAGGTAACATAAATAATTCGCATAGGAAGTCACATAAATTCATAGAAGCCACATAAAATCATAAAAGCACATAACACATTATTTCATGCACATACAATTATGTGTTGTAGTTGAGACTTCCACTTACCTGGTATCCTTAGCTACTTAGCTTATCGTATGGTAAGTCGCTAACCTTCGAACCCTAAGTATAGAAACATAGGATTATGGTATGTTAGTCTAATTATAATTTCACGAAAGCGGCTTAGTTTAAAAACCCTAGTTTCGATTTGTGACTTAAATGGAAGAGTACCATTTCGAGATTCATAAGAATTTCGAAACCTAGTTTCCATCTACCTCAAAATTTTATTAGACATGGTTCTCGAGATGTATTGTAGAATAAATCTCGATATGGTTCTTGAGATAAATCTCGAGCTTGGTTGTGGAATTTCGAGGTTAATTGCAAGAATAGATCTCGACATGGATCTTAAGCTTTATTGTGGGATTTCGACATGAATCTCGAGATGAATTATAAGATGGATCTTGATATGTTCTCAGGATGAATCTCGAGTACGATTGAATAGTAAACAATATTTCGAAGTCATCGTCAAAATGAATCTCGACATAAATTTCGAGATGGATGTCAAGCTTGATTTCGAGATCCTACACAAAATTTTGAGACTTAAACCATATATAATTTCGAAGTAATTTTCAAAATGGATCTCGAGCTTGATCTCGAGATCTTATACAAAACTTCGAAGGAAATATCAAAATTAAATTTCGACATGTTCTCGAGTTTTGGTTTCGACATTTTCATATCCTCACTTCTTTGGTTTCTAAATCATTACTAACAAGCTAACAGGGTCTCGAAATCTACCAAGCTGGAAATCATATTACCCAAAAACATCTTTTTGATATGGAAATCATCTAAACTTCGATTAAAAGCTCTCCCTTTTCAAAAACAGTTTGAAGGTCGTATAATCTTTATCAAAACCCTAAATCAGTAGTCAAAACCCTAATTCCTTCCAACCTCTAATACTTAATGATCTTTCCTGAACATGTTAGTATATGAGACAAGTATATAAAACCATCGAAATAATCTATACCTTTTCAGCTTAGTGATGAGTTCTCCTAGAGTTCTTATTCGACTTCTTCCTCTTTTCTATCCAACTTTCGTTATTCTTAATAGATTAGAATACATATCTTTTCTTTTATCACACCTTGCGTGTTATATTAGTTAAGTTATGCTGGCTTTTCTTTATCAATACTTGTCTAGTTTATGTAACATTCTTATAGTACTATTACACTACATACATTTCTTTGTAACTAAGAAATCGAATTCTAGAATTCAGAATTCCAATGTCTCGACATCTAATTGCTCGAAAGTGGTTCTTCCGAAATTCTCTTCATCCAATGCTCTTGATGTTATTAATTAAGCAAACAACTTCCTCTAGAGAATTATAAATCTCGAGATCAAGGATTTTGAGCTTCAAATATTTCAAAATCTAAAGATTTCAAGATTCACATGTATCGAGTTTAAGTTATCGAGACTCAACTAAATCTTTGGTATTCTTTTTCGAAATCCTCTTCTTCTCATGCTTTCGATATTATTAATTAAGTAAACAACTTTCCCTTGAGAATCATAAATTTCGAGATCCTCTCGTGATTCCAAGATTCTGTGGTACCAAAATTTCGAGATCCTTTGTTTCGAAATTTTTCCCTTCCTATCTCATATATAAAACCCTTTCTAAGTTCAATTAATTCTTCTACTTGGTTAGTTACCCTAATAGTACCTAATATGTAATTATGTTGACACATAGAATCATAAAACATGTTCCATGCAGCGAGGTAAGTCCTATAATATGTATGCATATTTATTGGCCGGCTTACTTATGGGACTCGGGTATTACATCCTCCCCCTAAAAGGGATTTCGTCCCCAAAATCAGGTAGGGAGAAATAGCTCAGGGTAGCTGTTTCTCATATCATCTTCCCGTTCCCACGTAGCTTCTTCGGTGGACTGATTCTGCCATAATACCTTGACTAATGGAATCTCTTTATTCCGTAATCGTTTCACATCAAACATTAGAATCTCGACTGGCTTTTCCTCGTAGCTCAAATCTGTCTTGAGCTGTTGATGAAGAGTTTCAGTGTTCAACACATGGCTTGGATCTGCGATGTGTTTTCGCAACATTGATATGTGAAAGACGTCATGCACTTGAGCTAGCGAATTTGGTAGTTCAAGTTGGTATGCAACTTCGCCAACCTTCTTAAGGATTCAAAACGGTCCTATATATCTCGAGCTTAGCTTGCCCTTTTTCCCAAACCGCTTCATGCCTTTCATTGGGGACACCTTCAAAAATATGAAGTCATCAACTTGGAACTCCAGTGGTCTACGCTTTTGGTCTGGTAGCTTTTCTGTCTGCTTTTGGGCTGTTTTCATCCGTTCCCGTACCTTTGATATTGCTTCCATCATTTCTTGCACTAGATCGGACCCTAGCATTGCTCGTTCTCCGACTTCATCCCAGTGGATTGGAGATCTGCACTTGCGCCCGTATAAAGCTTCATATGGAGCCATTCCAATCGTTGCATGAAAACTGTTGTTATATGAGAACTCAATCAACGGAAGGTATCAGCTCCAATTTCCTTTACAGTCGAGCACACAGGCTCTTGGCATATCTTCCAATGTCTGGATTGTTCGTTCAGACTGCCCGTCTGTCTGAGGATGGTAGGCAGTACTTAATGATAACTTGGTTGCCATGGCCTTCTGCAAGCTCATCAAGAACTTGGATAGAAACCTTGAGTCTCTATCGGAAATGATTGACATCGGCACTCCATGGAGTCGTACTTTTTCTTGAATACATAGTTATGTGTATCGTTCCATTGATAATGTTGTACTGATAGGCAGAAAGTGAGCAGACTTGGTCAGTCGATCAACGATGACCCATATAGCGTCGTGGCCTTTCACAGTCTTAGGTAAGCCGCCAACGAAGTCCATCGTAATGTGATCCCACTTCCATTCGGGTACTGGCAGGGATTGTAGAGTTCCGGTCGGTCGTTGATGCTCTGCCTTAACTTGCTGACATGTCAGGCATTGGCTTACAAAGGTTGCTATTTCTCTTTTCATCCGTGGCCACCAATAGTTGGTTCGTAGATCCCTACACATCTTCGTCGCTCTGGGGTGGATGGAGTAGACAGTAGCGTGGGCTTCTGTCATGACAGTTTTTTGGACTTCGGCGTCGTTAGGAATATATAGACGTTTTCTATAATATAAGGTTCCATCATCTTGTTTCGATCTCGCCCATTTGTATCACTTCTACTTCAAGCCTCTGTAATTCCATGTTTACCGTCTTGCGGCTTAGTGCATCGGCCACTACATTTGCTTTCCTCGGATGGTAGGTTATTACACAATCGTAATCTTTGACCAATTCAAGCCATCGTCATTGGTGTTCAACTCCTTCTGGGTGAAGATCAGTGAAAATCTCGCATCGTTCGCCGTATAAGTAGTGCCTCCAGATCTTGAGAGCGAAAACGACTGCTGCGAGTTCAAGGTCGTGTGTTGGATAGTTCTTCTCATAATCCTTGAGTTGTCGCAAGGCATATGCTACGACATTTCCATTCTGCATTAGGACACACCCTAGGCCATTCTTAGACGCATCACTGTAAACAGAAAATCCTCCAGTTCCTGTGGGAATAGTTAGCACTGGGCCCGTAGTGAGTCGTCGGTTAAGTTCCTGAAAGCTTTGCTCGCAAGCATCGTCACATTGAAATGGAGTATTCTTATTCGTTCGCTTCGTCAGGGTTTATGCAATTTTGGAGAAATCTTTGATGAACTTCCGATAATATCCTGCTAGTCCGAGAAAACTTCGTATTTCTGTCACGTTCGTCGCTTGAGGCCAGTTGTTAATAGCCTCGATTTTGCTGGGGTCAACTGAAATTCCAGCTCCTGAAATAACGTGTCCAAGAAATGCGACTTGATTGAGCCAGAACTCGCATTTCTTGAATTTTGCGTACAACTACTTCTCTCGGAATATTTCCAGTACGATCTTCAAGTTTTGTTCATGCTCCTCCTTGGTCTTTGAATAGATGAGAATGTCGTGAATACGATGACGCATTTGTCAAGGAAAGACTCGAACACTCGGTCCGTTAAGTCCATGAACGCTGCTGGCGCATTAGTCAGCCCGAAAGGCATTACTAGGAATTCATATTGCCCGTAGTGTGTACTAAAAGCTGTCTTCGGGACATCTTCTTCTTGAATCTTCAATTGCTGATATCCTGATCTCAAGTCTATCTTCGAAAAGACGGTTGCGCCTTGTAGTTTGTCAAATAAGTCATCAATTCAAGGGACGGGGGTATTTGTTCTTGATCGTAATCTTGTTCAGCTCCCTATAATCAATGCAGAGCCGCATCGTTCCATCTTTCTTCTTGACGAATAAAACTGGCGCTCCCCATGGTGAGAAGCTCGGCCGAATGAACCCTTTTGTAACAGTTCATCCAGTTGCTCCCTCAATTCCTTCAGCTCAGCTGGAGCGAGTCGGTATGGTGACTTGGAGATTGGTGCAGCTCCTGGTGCTAAGTCAATTGTGAATTGAATCTCCCGATCTGGCGGAAGTCCGGGTAAGTCTTCAGGAAACACATCGGGAAAATCTTGTACTACAGAAACTTCTTCTAGCTTCGTGGATGCACGTTTTTCGGATGATATCGCGAATATTAGGTAAGCTTCGCATCCTGTCTTGAGCAAACGATGTGCCTTCATTGCTGAAATATTAGGAATCTTATTACTTTTGCTAGTTCCCGTGAACGTGAACGGTTCGGTGCCTTCTAGCTTAAAGGTCACTTGCTTACGGTTACAGTCAATAACTGCTCCGTACTTCGATAGCCAGTCCATTCCTAGGATTACTTCATAATCATTCATTGGAATGACTATCAGATCAACGGGTAAGGTCATATCATTCATTATTACTGGGCTATCTCGTCAGATTTGGTTGGTTCTCGTAGAGGTTCCATGAGGGATGGTAACATTGTATTCGTAGCTGACTAGATCAGGTGTAACCCCGAGTCTCGCCACATAGTTAGTAGATGCAAATGAATGCGTGGCTCCTGAATCAACTAATATGCATGTCGGGGTTGAATGGATAAGGAGAGTACCTGCCACCACAAACGGGTTGTTCTCCGCCTCTTCGGGAGTTAGAGTGTATACTCTAGCAGGTACTGTAGGTGGCCTAGCTTGAACCTGTGCTTGACTTCCAGATGTAACTTCCGTGCATTCCTTGGAGAAGTGCCCTGTCTTGCCACATTTGTAGCAGGTTGCATTCTGAGAGTAGCACACGCCCATATGCCGCCGTGTGCACATTGGACATGGAGGTATGGTCGTTGGAGGTCTTCCCTGATTAGGACTGTATTGTTGTGGGGGTCCAGGTCGGTTCTGGAAATTGGGCCTGGCATTCTTAGGGTTAAATGGCTTCTTTGGGTTGCCTCCGCTCCATTTCGGTACTTGAACGAACCTTCTTTTCGTTTCATAGGCTCGCATAATTCGGAGTTCAGCTTGCTCCGCCATTAAAGCACGTTCAGCAACTTGAGCATAGGTAGCTCCTTGAGATCCGGCCATGTTCACGTGTTTATATAGTTCGGGCTTCAGACCTTCCAAGAAACGTTCCACTTTTAACGCATCAGTGCTCACCATGTGAGCTGCAAACTGTGACAACTGTTCGAATTTCCTAATGTACTCCGCCACTGTCATCGGGCCCTGTCGTAGATTGATTAATTCATTCATCCTTTGAGCTCTGACTGGGGCAGTAAAATATTTACTCCTAAAGAGTTCCTTGAACCGTTCCCATGTTATTGTAATAGGGTCTTCAAAGGCGAGAATCGTATCCCACCAGTGGCCTGCACTTCCTCTCAGCAGGAAGGCAGCACATAAAACCTTCTCATCCTCTGGAATCCTACTATACTGGAACATACTTTCCAGTGTTCTCAGCCAATCCTCAGCCGCAGTAGGATCAATGGCGTCTTCAAATGTTGGGGGATTGAGCTTACGAAATCTTTCCCCTACTATCTCAACCCTTTCTGCTTGAGAGAGACTATTGCTAGATTGTTCGCCCGCATTTCGGTGTTGCATCATCTCTTGTATTTGCGCCGATTGTTGGCGAACGAGTTCAATCAGTTGAAGGATCACCGTATCACCATTATCGACAGGAGTTGCGGGTTGCTTGCCTTTGTCCGCACTCCCACTGCAATCACCCCGTGTTCCACCCATTCTTTTTCCCCTAATAGTCCCTTTGGCCAATAAATTACGCACATACAACATTCATAGAAACATAAAACTTACTAGCAAGGCCGCTTCCGTGCTTTTGAGTGTGTGTACATGGACAGTCTACAGAACTTGTAACCGAAAGCTCTGATACCACCCGCGGCGCCCCTGACTTCCACCGCCTATTCTTATTACTAACTCATGTGACTGTATGTTATATATATAAAATCTATATGCGAAAATACGTGCAAAATATTTCCTTTTATATAAAGGACACTCTTATGTACAATACAAAATATTACTAGGACATAAATACAAGGTAGAGCGCGCATGCGTGTTTAAAATAATCTATTGGCCCGCCACTCAGGTCACATCCATGTACACACTGCACCTCAAAAGTCCTCCGGAAGCTTCAAAATTGGCCTTGCCTTCGTAAAGATCACGTACTGTGACCCCGTGAACCTACAACACATAAATTCATGGAGCGAACTTATAAAGCTCAGTAAGTGAAAGAAATGCATGCCATGCACGTGTCCTAAATTTGCAAAGGCATCCGCGCCAATGCTCCCTAGACCTCATATTTTCCATGTCTTGTCTTGTC
This sequence comes from Craterostigma plantagineum, assembly GCA_027422505.1. NCBI lineage: Eukaryota > Viridiplantae > Streptophyta > Magnoliopsida > Lamiales > Linderniaceae > Craterostigma > Craterostigma plantagineum. The sequence continues at coordinate 833,308 of JAPQWV010000227.1, forward strand.
TTGTCATGTAGGGCCCTCGGCTATCTTGTTATGCACCATCATGGAGCTCGAATCCGCAACGGATAAATAATCATATAAGCGGCAATACCCACTCAAGGGAGGCCAATGCTAGGGCCCCTTTTCTGTCCAAAGGTGGTTTCATACGCCACGCGGACGCTTCACACTGGTAGCCTAATCTGAGGCAGTCAACACCAGAGATACCCTCGGTGTCGCTTACTCCCTCAGCTCGCACCCTCCAGGTTTCACGATCCGCCATGAGGGCATTAGCCCTAAAATCATGTCTTGCCTTGAACATGTCATGTCTTGACGTTAGCGCCGTACGACGTCAGCATGGTAGCATAGAAGAGCCGTGACTCAACTGTGATTCGACATCAGACGCCCATATTGGCGAATCTTTATCTCTCTCAGGCGATCGTATATTATGCACGCTCTCATATCATGCCTTTTGTTCTAAACGTGCGTGCATATGCTCATGTCATGATACGCGTGTCATGCCATCATATAGTAAAAAAATTACACATGATCATGTCATGTAACGTAAGTAATTCACATAAAGTCATAGAAGCCACATAAAATCATAAAAGCACATAACATATTATTTCATGCACATATAATTATGTGTTGTAGTTAGGACTTCCACTTACCTGGTATCCTTAGCTACTTAGCTTATCGTGTGGTAAGTCGCTAACCTTCGAACCCTAATTATAGAAACATAGAATTAGGGTATGATAGTCTAATTATAGTTTCACGAAAGTGGCTTTGTTTAAAAACCCTAGTTTCGACTTTTGACTTAAATTGAAGAGTACCATTTCGAGATTCATAAGAATTTCGAAACCTAGTTTCCATCTATCTCAAAATTTTATTAGACATGGTTCTCGAGATATATTGTAGAGTAAATCTCGATATGATTCTTGAGATAAATCTCGAGCTTGGTTGTGGAATTTCGAGGTTAATTGCAAGAATAGATCTCGACATGGATCTTAAGCTTTATTGTGGGATTTCAACATGAATCTCAAGATGAATTATAAGATGGATCTCGATATGTTCTCAAGATGAATCTCGAGTTTGATTGAATAGTAAACAATATTTCGAAGTCATTGTCAAAATGAATCTCGACATGAATTTCGAGATGGATGTCAAGCTTGGTTTCGAGATCCTACGCAAAATTTTGAGACTTAAACCATACTTAATTTCGAAGTAATTTCAACATGGATCTCGAGCTTGATCTCGAGATCTTATACCAAACTTCGAAGGAAATATCAAAATTAAATTTCGAAATGTTCTCGAGTTTTTGTTTCGACATTTTTCTATCCTCACTTCTTTGGTTTCGAAATCATTCCTACCAATCTAACAAGGTCTCGAAATCTACCAAGCTGGAAATCATATTACCTGCTGGTGAACAAATGCATGTCAGGGAAGCATGCTGGTCAGGGACTCCCCCGCAGGCAACTTTCAAATCTCACCATCCTCACGGAATCGCCTACAACCGCAAGTACAATTACGCCGAACATAATCTGGATGGATCTCGTCTCCATGATCCAACGTCGCGACCGAGAAGTCGCCAAGGGAGTCACAACCGCTTCGTTCCTACATGCGGTGCTTGCTCCAGCTCTCATCAAACACTTCCGCTTGGCTCCACCAACATACGCATCGGCAGGCACGGAACACTTCATCATCCCAACTGTCGAGAAGTTCGCAAAGAAAAAACACTCCGCGAAGGATCGACACGCCATGATAATTCGGACGAAGTGCTCGCATACGCAGACCAGACAAATCCGCAGTCCGTGAATATTCGTGCACACAACCGCCACATTCCGCGAAAGCCCCCGACCTCTAATACTGTCCCTACGGCGCAGATCAACCCCACTGCGCCATCCCGGGACTAGCCAAACCCCCACCACCACCTCCAAAAAGTCATCGAGTCGCGCGCATCCTCTTCCACCCGCGTTCCAAAAAAACGGTCGCGTGACGATGACGTAAGCCGCCCAACGGAGCGTCGATCGAAACAAAAACACGATCGACCTCCTCAGGCCACAAATAAGCCGAGCCGAACCAATAGGTACAGGAGGTGATGTGTTCACCTCCCGATAGAAGATGTGGCATCTGGCTCAACCACGCAAACGACCCCACCAACCACTTATCTTCCTCTCTACATGAAGATATTCATTCCACGAGGAGCCACGTATACCATCGACATCCCACTTGGAGATGGTCGATGTTGAAAAAAGCAGTCCCCGCCTCCGACTGCATCTCTTCATGCACATCGAGTACAAGCCCTCACTCACCATAATTTCACCACGTTTCTAGGAAACTACACCTTCTATCGCACCACAGAGTCTCGTGACTCTGTCAGAACGCTCGGTGATGTCTCTGTGACTGAGAGCGGAAAAGACCTAGCACGGCCAAAAAACATCACAACAACAGTGAGCTAGGCCATCATTCGATTGAGTCTGTCTCATCGATGATGCCAACGGGAAGTCTGATGACCCCGTCTTTTTCCCGTCTTCTGTGCTAAACGGGTGTGGCCGATCGGCTATATTCTCCGATTCGGTGTCAGTTGGATTTCTTCGTGATTACAAACTTGTTAGATTTACCCCACTTCGTCACCGAGACTGCGCTAGAGACACGTCTCAAGAGTTTGCAAACTCTTGAGGCGTCGATTCTCGATAAAGTCTCAACGCGAGGTCTCGTATCGTCCACCGTCGACAAAGGCAAAGGTGTGGCCCGAGACGCCACCACCAATGCAACACACGGACGCAGACGCGTTCTTCCTCCATCTCCGCCAAGGAGCTTTCTACATCCTCCGAGCCCGATTTGAATCATGACGGAGCTTGACGAGGAAGAACAGCAGATGAAGCGAATAATGACTCAACATTACTTGCCGTGTTCAAGGCGAGTCTAGCGGGATCAGGCACGACGATCAAGACGATGATCAAGATCGCCGCGAGGGGGAGAATAGGCAGCACGGATCACAGTCCCAAGGACTCATGCAATCAACGCCGCCTCCTCCTCTGGACCTGAAACGACACCGCCAACAGAAACCTCACACCTCACTAGCCAAAAAATCCCCCTTATCACCCGAGCCATAGCCAAATCACCCTCACCACAAGCCACTACCATCTCCGAAAACTCTAAGGTCACATCGGCGATAGAGACCACCCCACACCTTCTTCCGCTCGCCACCACGGAACCTCTAACTGTCCATCGACGTAGAGGCCACCACCACATCTACACCCCCGTTACCAAATCATCCTCGCCAAAACCATCACCTCAAACCGAACCACCAGAATCCCCACCACATCCTCCCCAACATCCACAAATTCCTCCGACGCAAACCCTCGCCACCCACATAGCCATATCCCTCTCAACACGATTCCAACCTGCTCCGAGGACGTCTACTGCGCACAGAACGAGGATCGAAGCCTACATCTTCAACGTGAATGGCCTATACACGCCCGCCGATGCAGTAGCAGCACGAAGCTGGTGGAAAATGCTCGACGTCTGCTAAAGGAAGCCTCGCTCACGCTAATCAACACCGCAGACGACTGAGAACGGAGAGGAGTACGACGCTGAACCTGCCGAGCTCGAGAACATCCTACAATTCCAAGCACAGCAAACCGAGGCTCCTGCTGCTCAAACGGATGTGCCCACGGTGGACATACCGGAAGCACGTGGGAAAACAAAAAGATACCGCGCCGTTTCAAGAAGAGATCAGGAAGAGGATCGGCGGCGCAAGGAGCAGATCATCACAACCTTCGACGAGTATGAGCTGATGAACATCCAAAAATTGGAGCGAGGAAAAGAAGAAGCTCTATCGATGGAGCCTTTTTGACAACAGTGCACAAAGAGGACGCTATCCGATGAGGAAAACATTGTCAGGAAATGAATCGGGCCCCCATCTGCAAAGTCACTGACTTCCGCCAAGAAATCGAAAGGACCTGTCCATTACCCAGTGTTCACAGTAATGAGGCAGGATGAGAGCTACAGTGAAGTCAGTGAGGCGGACTTTCAAGTTTCTGCGCCTGGGGACCTATACAGCATGCTGGAATTCATGAAACAGTTCAGACTCGTCCTCAGAAGTTCTGGACATCTCGTACGTGCTGAAACGGTTCACCATGGGATATGTGGCTTCAAGCGCCACATGCTCCGACAGGTCAGATTCTTCGCCACCCACGATCTGCAGATGGCGGTGGAGCACAACCTGAAAAAAGTGAATCTGACTCGCCCATCTTTCAAGAACGCGGACGAACTACCGAGAAGGCGATGTAATCGACGGAGACGATTCGTCGGTGCCTACTCGAACACAAGGGAAAGATGAGGCTGCTGCTGCGAGTTCCGAAGTGGCAAGTTCTCGGATGGGACGCTCACCATCATCCAAGACAAACTCATGAGGATTTCCGCATCCTTTCGGAAGAAGATCCTCTCTGCCGATCCAAGTTCGCGAAGCTCATTGACGCTATAGTGATCAAATGTATTCGAAGGAATCTCGCGCCTTCGAGTTCAAGCTAGGGCTTCGCGATACACTCACACGCTAACCACCATCCCAATGCCCAAGATCCAAGACTCCCACAATTGACACAAAGGGGAATTGTTAGGATATTTAGTGATTGTGTCAATAGTTTAAGTCTTGGATTATATTGTAATTATCCTTTAGCTTGGGCTTTGGACTAGAATGTAATTATTTAATTTTTGGTGTTTGGGCCTTAATATACTAGGGTTAATGTGGTATAAAGGTGTTACCAACACCATTTGAAAGCTAATCAAGATCAAAAGGCTAACCTAAGTTTCACACACTACACACACTACAAGGTGAGAAAGTCTCCCTTTTCATTCCATCAAAGCCTCTTTGATTCCTTGTTTGGTGCATTCGGGACCAACACCTCTATTTTTTTAAGAATAGGAGATATATCGACGGAAGAAAAATTTTCAGAATGACGAGATTTTGCTTCCTGTGTCTTAGAAGTCGCAAGAAGATTTTCTAAATTTTTAATCTTAGAATAGAGCTTCTTACGTTCTTCACCTAAGAAAGCATAGTTAGCTTGAGCGGTGTTCTTTTCGATTTCACAGGCATTTAAACTCTTGGTCAATTCACTAATCTTAGCATTAGAATTTTCTAATTGAGATTCAAGACTAGTGATCTAGAGTTGGCATTTGTTAATCTACAATTGAGGCTAGCTTTCTCGTCGAGGTTCCTAACCGAATAATTGTAATTATTTTCTAGCCTGCCTTCTAATTCCTTAATTTGAGCTATGCGTCTCAAGCTGTGGCGTCTTAGTCTCACTAATTCTCAAGCTCTTAGTTAGTTCATCTATTTCGCATAGAGCTTCTAAGTCTAATTCGAGACTAGCTATTTTCTCCTCAGACTTAGATAATTTTTTCTTATAACTCTTTTGTACTTTTATGCTCATTTTACATGTTAGCATACATAGTTTGTAAGGATTCTAACATGTTAAACAATGTAGAGTAGGAATTGATACCTCCGGAGATGATGTGTTTGCTCATAATCGTCCGTTCGCTTAGATGCGATTGCTTCGGATGTACATCAATTCGAGCCATGAGAGCTAGATGGTCCGATTTATCTTCGTGATAGGCCATGAAGTCGTAGCTCTCCTTTGGTTTAAGACTTAGCATTTTGTAATTAACTTAATTGTTGTTTGAAGTCTTTTAAATGATCCATTTTATTTTTCTTTTAGTTTTGTTGGTTGGCTATTTTGGATATTGATCGTTCACGTGTTTGTAGATTTGAATTTTAATATATTAAAATATTGGCTTTAAAATTTCAGTCGAAAAGTTTGGTTTAATAAAAATTGGTTAAAAATTCTTAGAGTATACCAAAGCTTTTCTATATGTGCCAAAAGAGAGATTACTGTTTCGAGAAAATATTCGAGAGAAAAATTAATGCGTAAGGCACTGTTTTTCGATCGAAAATAATTTTCGAGTAAAAGTTCTTTTTTTAATATAAAGCACTGTTTTCGATCGAAAATTAATTCTCGATTATAAAAGTTTTCGAGTGAATACGTGGAGCAGTTTTCGATTGTTAAATTTTCGACCAGGTACATATTTCTAGAAAATAGTTTTGAATTTCAAACAGTTAGATTTACGATCGTAAAAGTTTTGCGATTGATAAAAACGTCATCGTTTTGAGATGTTAGGTATCTAAACAACCTTCAAAATTAAATTTTTCGATCGCAAAAGTTTTGCGGCGCGAAAAATAAATTTTGCGACGACAAACCTGTAAAAGCAACTAAGCAAAATTGCGATCTTAAAATCAAGTAAAGGAGTGAAAATTGAATAAAATTGAAAGTACTGGTGTTAAATTGAAAATTTAGGACTAGATCAGAACTTTCTGGACTAAATTGAAACTATTGGGGACCGAAATATACCTGCAGGGTCTAAATAAATATTTGGACTTGCAATGCAATTTGGCCTTATGTATGTGTATGTGTACTAGAGGCAGGACGCGCGAAGAAGATGAAAGCTTCATGTTTTCTCGATCGGAAAAAAATTTTAGAACGAATTCCGATCGTAAATACTTCTCGAGCAGATTTTGCGAGTGTTGACCGGAGTTTTTCGCGTCGACCGAATATGACGGTAGAACATTTTTTTCGCTGTCGAACGCGACGAAGTAGCTATGGTCGAAGAAGAATTTCGATCGAGAAAAAAAATTGCGTCGAGAGTTTCTCGATCGAAGACAATGACAAACAGCTCAGCAAAGAAGGATGGATCGCTTCGGTAGTTCTCGATCGAAGATTCTTACCAGAATTGGCGAAGAAAATATTGAAGAACAGAGAACAACACGAAGCCAAGCAAAACAGAGACGATGCCAAAAAACGAAAATGCTTGATCCAAACACAAAATTGTTTCAATTCATTGCGGGTATTGATCGAAATCAAGAACATAACAAGAAACAAACACTCGATTTAATGCAATCAAAGCAAAATTGGTCAGATTTTTGAATTTCACGAAGAACAGTGAAAAAATATTTCCGATTAATTATCCAGAAATTGAACATAGTAATGTTACGATTGATCAGATTTTGGCACAGAGTCGTTAGAAGCACTCGATCGAACCACAAAAAACAGCTAACCAAGTCGAGTCATGTAGAATTAGACCGAAATTTTGAAGAACAGTTTCGACGAAAATTAGCTCAAAAATTCAAAATTCACTCAAAATCATGTTTTGATCAATCAAAAGTCAGCTCAGACATGTATAAACGAATCAATAGAAGCCTAAAACATCAGAATGGATCAAGTTTTGAAGAATCAGGATATCATCGAAGAAAGTGTCGAAAAAAATTAAGAAAAATCAGTGTCGAAAATTCAGAAATCAGTCCAAATTTAATCCAAATCCTAACACGTTTGCTCTGATACCAATTGTTAGGACCCCTAATATCCAACCTAGATCGAATTATGAAGAATCGAATGGTAAATCTGAAGAATTCGAGCACTTACGATTGAGATTACCTACATTGAAGTTTGGAAGAGAAAACTTGTAGAACAAGTAAGGGTGGCGAATTTTCTCTCCAAAATTTCGATGCTCTTTTTCAATCAGTAAAACCCTACTAAGCGCACTCCTAATTTTCTTAGGAGTTCACTTATATATACCACCTCGTGTATATTTACACAAGTAGTCCCTACAAAATGACTAATTACAATTTAGCCCAAGACTACTAATTTGCATAGCAAGACTAAGACAACTATATTAATTGAATACAATTAAATAGTTCCAACAGTAAAGAGAGGCGCTCATTTGAGACCGCCATGTTTGGAGCTTAAGTAAACCCGGCGTATGTCAATGAACGATGTCTAGCTGAAAGACATTTAAGAAAGCGGTACTTGGGAGGCAATCCAGCGTATCCGATAGTTCTTTTATCTTTATATTCGCACTTTCAGTTTTAATGTTTGTGTATCTGTTTTGTTATTCTAAGTGGTTATGATATTTTAGGTAATGAAGAACTTGTTATTCTTAACTCTTTGGGCTCAGGAATTCATATATAATTTAAGTGATACAGTAAAAGCTTTTTTGATCTTTTATTAAACCGATTTATGTATCGGATTTCATTCACCGCACGGTTGGGAACTAATGATTGGTTCGGTCTACAAAAGATTTGGATTTGTTCATAATGATCAAATTATATCTGGTCTTGTTTCCAACTTTTCCAGTTATTCTCGATACTATTTTAAATACTGGATTTTCCGGTATTTAAATCGGTATCTTCGTCACTTGTAGTTATTTATCATTCAATGAATGATTGATAAATGATTCACCAATATGAAGTTATCGCAGGGAATTCAAAATCTCAAGTGTAGGAGGAGCCGTACAAAGCATGCACATCGGAATTCAGGAGAGTTCGCGTATCTACATATTTCCTCTTCCTTGTGTTACATAATTGGTACGTGAGGACAACGTAAATCTTAAGTGTGGGAGGGGAATTTCTGCGAAATTAATGCGTACATTATTATATAGGTGCATGACTTGATTTTGGTATAAGTTTTTTTTTGAAAATTGGCACGAATTTTTTTTTTCAGAAATCATGTTTCGTATTGATCAAAGGATGATGGCATGTTGTGGAATTTTGTGAGTATTAGGATACGTATGCGTAGTCTACTTCTTGCTTACATGATGAACTTGGCGATACTTGATAGATTCGTGCACATAACCTTATTTTTATGAGATTTTTGAGCCTACGAGCTTTTTGCTCATTTCTTGGTTGTGTGAATCATGCTTAAATATTTCTCTTCAGAACTTGCTTGTGTATTACGTTTGAAACTGCTTAATGTGTGATTGCGTGAAAATGAGGGAAGGCATTAGGAATTTAGTCCATAGCCAAAGTATCCAACCACGACTGGCCACCGTAGTTATCCACTTTGAGCCTGAGCCGGATTATAATTACCGTCCTGATTAAGCCTTCAGACATAAACACATTGGAGCGATAGTGGAAGTGGAGGTTGAATGTCGGACTTAAGAAGCGCAACCCGTGGTAACTTTCCGAGCTGAGCGTCGAAAAAAAAAAGAAAAAAAGAAAAGAAAAAGAAAAAAAGAAAAAAAAGAAAAATTAGAAAAAAGAGAAAAAAATATATATCTTGACTAAGACCCTTCCTCCGATAATCTTTCACTCCCAAAGCATTATCTATTTCCTAGATCGACAAGTTGAGAGAAGAAGGGCTTGGTGAAAACAAAAGACAAAAAAAAAAAAAAGAAAAGACGAAGTTGAGAAAGGGGAATCTTGGCGCGTCGAGATGATGTCATGATTCCAACACGACTACAGTTCATATCCTTTTACGCTTATTCCTTTCATATGTTATCTCAGCCATATTATAACCCGATAAAGACCTCCGATCATGCATGATCATTGAAAGTGGAAGATTTATGAATTGCTTGCAAGCTTATGGTAGAGATTAGATTAGTGTATGACCCAAGCGATATCACTGACATCTTACCCTATACACTTCGTGATCTGAGTGATGTCTCGTGAGGTGTGGATTTTGATAGGTATCGCTAAAGAAAATCGTGTAGTTAGTCGTTGATTTCAAATATGCTTTCCGATTTTATTTGCATTTCTCCTACATGATTTCGTTCTGATTGATATGTTGCATGATTTTATCCTTTATATGCCATTTTTATTTATTTGCTTGAGGGCAAGCAAACGGTAATTGTGGGGAGATTTGATAAATGAATCTTGCGCTATGTATAATACTCCATTTAAGCGCATTACCGGTCGATATTAAATTGATTTCATCAGACATTATGCTTTTATGTTTGTATTTCATTCTCGATAGATTGGTGAAAAATAAATAAAACAGGAATATTCAGAAGCGGAGAAAATGGAGGATCGGAACTCGCAAATACAAGCCGAGAAAATCATTTGAGCCTATGAGTACAATGAAAGGAAGAAACAGCCCAAGAGCTAAAATAAGCCCAAACCCATGTAGGAATACAAATACACATACGTACACCCACATATCGATTGCTAAAGCACACAAAAGAGGAAAAATGAACAAAGGAAAAGAGAAAAGGAGACCCACGATGGAGGCTGCAAGGGAAAAGAGGAAATCGGCTCACGGCTCAAGGAAGAAAACGAAGATTTCAGCCGTTCTTTGAGCAGCCAAACAAGGATTATTGTGTCCTCCATCATCTATAAATAAAGCGATGGAAAACAAGCACAGGAGAGGGCCATATACACGCTGAAACATCCCTCAAAGCTCACATTCGAGGCCACCTGGAGCAATATTGGCAGAACAACGACCGTGGAGGAACCGAGCTCGCTGCTCTCTTGGTGCTGCTCGGGGTTGAAATTTCATCACAAAGGTACTTCGACGAAGCTCTCAGCTCACCAAGGAAGGGCCCCTGCTGACCAGCCCTAACTCAAGGAACAGGTAAGCGAGGCAGCCGTGTGTAGGCGAGATTAGGCTGCATGTTTGTTAGGAGCCAGCAAAAGGGCAGCAACGTGATTATCGTGTGCATTCGCAACTCGCCCACCAACTGCTCGTTAAAAGTCCTCAACGAAGGATCAACCACTTAGGCGATATTCAGGGAAGAAATTATGATTTTGTCGTTGTTATTTATGCTTCTCGTCGTGTTGATGTTTCGTATGAGTAGCTAATCTCGTAGTATTTGAGATAACGATGAACCCTAGCGATATCGTACGTGTGTTAAAGTATTATTGTTTTGGCTATTATTACGACTCGGTTACGAATTATGATATTGTTTTGATAATGTCTATGTGGTCAAAATAATTCTCGGGAAATCGTACGCTACGCTCAAGAGAGGGGCGACGATTAGACCACTCGTGAACGAGCGGAATAACCTCATCGCTAGAGATAGGTTGAACCACCACGCCGGATTAAAGTCAAATCTAATAGCGGGATTTATTGTTGTTTATTGCGGTCTGCGATTAAGTAAGTTAGGAAAGCTTGCCTAGCTACTTAAGACGTGGATTAGTTGTTACGAGTCGAAGCGAGTAAGTGCAGTTTCACCAATCGTAGAACCCGTATACATACCATATGAATCCCACGGTTTAACAGATAGCTAAAATAGATAGCTTGTTTGCCGTTCAATCGAGCTAGGGGGATTCGAAGTCTCAAATACGTTCGCTTTTATAAATCGTCCCAACCTCGTCGTTATTTTATAATATTTTTATTTTGTTTTTACTGTTTATTTAGTTTATCGTTGCTTATATTTTTATCAAACCAAAAATATTTACTACAATATTTAAACGACGGTTTTCTAAAGTAAATAGTTCCTTGGATTCGATACTCGAATAGTTGTCATTTCTATGCTATTTTCGATAGTACACTTGCCTGTTGAGCGTACGATAGTTGTCGATATTTGTTTCATTTTATTACTCGATCATTCGTATTCTCTAATTATTTGTGTGATTTCATTTTTCTCGCTAAGTCTCGATCAGATTAATTTCTCGATCAAAATGTAGGACCTGAGTCCCCGCAAACTAGGTCGGCTAATAAATTTCGTTTATGAGCTGTGTTATTTCATGTTAGTTGCGTACATGTTATATGCTTATGTGATTGTACGACTTTCGTGCTCGTGGTGCTATGAAATTTTGTGCAAGTACGCGCTAATGATATGTGCTTATGATGACCCCAAGTTCATGAGGGAGATATTCGAAAATAGTAAAGGGAAAGGACTTAATGACAATTATATGAGAGTTGGACTAGAATTCTCTTGGACTAGGAATTATCTGGGCTAGGAAGCCGCGGAGTCATGAATTAGTCAATTTGGGCGTGGCTTAAGAATAAGAATTGGACTAGAAAATAAATAATAGGTCCAAGCCCATAAGAAAACAACTTGGAGACATGTTTCCTTAAAACAAGGAATACCCACGACCAAGCTATGTCCCACCAACCTTATGTAAAGGAAAATATCTAATTTAACAATTCAACACTCCATAACCCCACCAAAAACTAACGAAAGAGAAAGCAAAAGGAAAGGAGAAAATAGAAGAAAAGCTCAAACGATACCCTCAAGCTAGCTAAGAATTCGGGTAAGTAAATGTAATTACTACCTTAAGCAATTTTGGTCTTGGTTAATTGTATAAAGCATGTTTAGGATTGAGGAGCTTCAAGAAATGTGTGTGTAAAGTCATAGCCGAGAGAAGTTCGAATCAAGAACACTCTAACTAGCCTAGAGTCTTGAGTTGGTAAGTGAAGTACCTTCCCTAAGCCTTGTAATTCTCATAACTTTGGTATTTCTAAATGCATTAATTATTGAAAGCAACCAAGCTTAAGAAGAATACGAAAAAACCCTAAAGCGTGGAGCATAGATTCGTATTAAGGTTGGATGGGATAGTTTAAATGTATGATTTAGAACTCATACTCTTACACTTGAATAGAAGCCACACGATTTAAGGTAGAGAAAGGATAGGATTTAGGAGCTTCGACTGGAATAATGATATGAAGGTAGTTTCGATGGGATGAACACTTGTGTTTCGATGGAAGGAGGGACATCCAATTAAGGGACTTTCGATCGAAAGTAGGAAATTATTTTTAGGGTTTCGGGCGATGCTTGGATGCAATGATTTAGGTTTCGACCAAATCAATTTTAAGATAGCAAATTAAGTAATTCATGAGTTTCGACCGAAACTCATCTAACATGCTTGAATCGATCGAAACCCCACATCAAGCTTTTGAGTCGATCGAAAGCGACCACTTTCCCTGCACGGTTCGAGCGAAACCTAGAATGACATCATGATGACATAAGAGCACGGCGAAACCTCACCCTTATCACATGCAATCGATCGAAGGTGGCTTCTCTTCATGCACGGTTTCGGGTGAAAATAGATGATCCATGATGACGTCAAGCACGGCGAAACTCCTTCTCAATCGAGCGAAAACCCTCATGGCATTCACGGTTTCGTGTGAAATGGCGATGATGACGCAAGGATGATGCAAAGACGCGGCGAAACTCTTGAATCGGCCGAAAGTAATTTCTTCCCATGCATGGTTTCCGAGCGAAACTTAGATGAGGTCATGCTGACCAAAGAACACGGCAAAACTCAATCATTCACACGTTCGAATGATGCGTGCTTATGTGGCTTTATGTGAATCTCGCACATTATTATAATTTATTATGCATGAGGTCATGATATGCATTATTTATGTGAACATGGCATGAGCACTTGCACGCATAAGCCGTACGTAAGACACGAGGTACGAGTGTGCATAAGATCGCCTGACCTTTGTACCTTCCTTTTGTTTTCATCAACTGTAATCCTCTTACCAAACGCAGTCTTTGTATCTAGGTAAAATATGGGTATGACTATTCTCTCCAAACCCTATATTATAAATTTAGGTTCCACTATTTAACATTCACAGAATACTATGCACTGAAGAAATCAAATCAAGAAATCACTGAAACGGCACTGAGGAATGTTAGTTATTGCAGTTTCAGAAAGAAGAGGGGAGACTTTCGCGAGATAATAGGTCTGATTTTTTCTGACATCAAAATCGTTGCATGATTACGTGGACCTGGGGATTGAATTAATGTGCTTGACACTTTATGTAAACCATATATACTAAGGTTATTACATGTTGGTCGACGTATCTGATAAAAATTAACTGTGAAGATGATGAAAGATTAATATATGGAATGGAATCGATGCGTATTGAACGTAACAAAAGGAAAAAAAAAACATACATACAACCAGGTTGATCCTGACATTCATGTGCCAGGTGGAACCTACATGCGAGTCACTAATCATGTTGGATATTTATAAGTCGGCCTAATAAATTAGGGCTTAATGAATGAGGTGTTTATGACTGCAAAAAGGAGTGGGAATCCTATAATGGAGAATGAAATGATTGACTCCTAATATATGATATTTGCTTAATGAACGAGAAAATGCTTTAATATCTATTAAGTGCATAATATTTTGTGAAAATTAGATGTGGAACCACCTTATATATGAATGTTGTTTTTTTTACTTAAAATATTAGACTACAATATACAGCAGGGTATCGCTAGCAGGCGTCGATGCCGTGCAAATCCAGTTGATTCATGTGTGGACGCTAAATGCGCACAAAATCGAAAATCAGCTATTCTTTTTGCGCCGGCTATAATTTTCCTTTTGAATTTCTAATAAATTCTAATAGAACTAAAATTTAATTACTATCATAGGAATTTTAAAAGAAAATATATTTGAATTCTAATAAAATAAATTTAAAGAATTTGATTCCAATTCTAAAAGATTACATGTCTCCCGACTATAAATCTATATGATCGTGTTTATGTTTAGCTTGCACAAATGTTCGCTATGTATAAGACAATCTCCGAACGAGAAACCCATTCGCAAACTCAAAATATAGTAATTCTTCTCCAACCGTTCAACTCATTCTCAAAACTCAATAAACTATTTTTTAATATTCACTTTCACACCAATTTTTACACATTTCTATACTTCTCCACACTTATTTTACAACTTTACAAATTAGACTATATATATTATTTTACAATCATTTTGTAAGACAAAAGGAAAATCGACAAAAGACAAGAACATAAAAACAATAAAATAAAGACAAGAAGAAATAAAGGCTTCTGTAAAAAAAGGAAGAAAATAAAGACTAACAGATACTATTATTTTACAAGAAGAAAATAAAAATAAGAAAATAAAGAGAAAGAACGAAAGTAAAGACAACACATTGTCAGCTTTTCTGACACAAAAGACATGATAAGAAGGAAGTTTGTACTTTAATGCAATTAAAAAAATCAACGCATCGTAACTGCTTGAAACGATATATCCGTGCAACGAGGAGAGAGACGATAGATAACGCATTTTCAGTTTCGTTTTGCCGTTTGATTGAGTAAATTTACTCTAAATTTTGGGTTTTTGTGTTCGGTTGGACATGCTCTAAAACCATAAGAAATTTTATTATGCGTATTTCTATCTTTTTATGACTCACACGAAACATATTTATTGAACTCAACTACGCTAGAAGGATCGACCACGTGTTCAAGACACTTCTATTAGAAACACTTCGTACTGCTTTATCAACGATTATGTTCATGAGACTTAGACTGCTCCAATTTCGTCTTTTCCTCTTGGATTTTAACAGATATATACCATCAACTTTGGCGTACATTCGGACAATCGATCGAGAGGATACCGCAATCGATTGTTATGATGAATTTATATGATAAGCACGCACTTCGAACAACTCGAATAACTGTACAATCTGATTTAAGCAATTTATTCCTTTCCAGATCAAGAAATTGTACAGAAAATGAATATTCAATACCATAAATGTTATGCATACGCGATCATGTTGGATATTTATATAGTAAAATGAGCTTGATAAATTCGGGCTGTGATTAGCAATTTATGGGGGAAAACTTTTGTGAATTGGAAAATAGAAATGATTCGACACTCTTCATACATGTAGTATGTGGTAAAATAACTACGCAATATTATACCACATATTTGTCGCTCGCGTCGCACGCAGGGTTGCAATCCAACCTGGTTTGCTAAATAAAATGCCAGAACGAAACTGAAATACAGAATGAAGCGGAATTACGGTGAATAAATCAAAGTTGTGACTGTTTGCATAATACTAACCGGTCAGTATGAGTAATTTGAATCAAAACAGCAGTCTTGGAAAAGTCACGATTGTTCGATTCGAGAGGCTCATCCGAAAGCCATGACAGTTCAGTTCAGGAGTCCTTTTTTAGCCCAAATAATATTTTTGATTCACAGACATAAACGATATTCTCAACAAAGAAGGCACCGAGTTTCCCAGCACAAAAACAAACGAAGAGAGTTTCGTTCGTACAAAATACTCAAGTTTGTTGGTGGTGTTGTCACTGTGCTAAACAAAACATTACGTGGTTTTTGTAGTATGTTGGGAAACAGAAGCTAATCAAATTGTTGGGTGTCAAACCCAAGTCCCACATCGAAAATCGAGAAGTTGGTCAATTATATAGAGCTTGTGGGCTAACTCAGTATATTGTCAACTTGTTTAGAGAGGAACCCCACAAGCTTAGATGAGCTTAGGCTTGACTTCTAAATCGGCCGCCCAAGACTCGCACTATACTCTTCTACCAAAGTGTGAGTGCGAATTGATCAAAGATCTTCGATTTTGAATGACATCGACTCGAATTTCTGAGAAAGAATCGATATAACGTGGTTCGGCCTTGACTTTCGGCCTACTCCACAGACCACCAAACACTTTATCGATTGAAAGTCATGAACTCATGAACCTTCCTACTTAGAACTCGACTTCAAATATATGAAGAGCTAAACCGATCTGATTCTGTTTCCGTGCATTAATGCGTTGCACAAAGAGCTGTTTTGACTTGTACCTAGTGCTCCTTAATTCCTCATAAAGTGCTAAATGTTTCTTTAAGTGGAAAGGGACTTTATTAGATCTCACAATGACTTAGTCAAGGACCGACTTTCTCTCTCTTCGGCAATGGCGGACAAAGAGAAAAGCGATTACATAGCAGTCGGCGCCGGCCTCGGCGGCGACGCCGTCCCCTACCAATGGAAGTTCGATTGGGCAATCGATCAGGTCTGGTAGCTCTGGTGCGCGAAAGGACAATGTGACGAGTGCTGAGATGAAGATGAGAAATGCTATTGTTCCATTGGAGCAGAGCTTGCAAGTCTCGATTGGTGCGTCGATTTCTGAGGCGACGGAGTGGCCCACCCCCGGCGAGTCTATTGGTCGAATCTCTGTTCAAAAGGAGGCCAATCGAGATCGTATGTGAAGGAGGCACAAGGTAGAGAGCCTGTGAACCCTTGGCTCAGTTCAATTTGAATCTGATTTAGAATCAGGATAGCAGACTTGAGTATATCCAGCCCACATCAGAAGATGGACATGAAATCGGGATAGTGGATGTAGAGGATATTAAGGAAGAAGTAGAACACTGGAACTCTTCCCTGATGTGTTATGTATGGGGTCCAATCCTCCATATATTGTTATGACGGGATTTCTCAATAGGAAGTGGGATAGAAAGGTCTGGTGAATGTGTGGCAGGTTAGACATGGTCTCTTCATGCCAGATTTGATTGTGTGGAGATACTTCAGTTCGATAGGAAACCTGTGGTTACCCCGTGGTCTGAGGACACTCAACTCAGGAAGGTGGGCGTGGAAAGTGTACCTATTTGGGTACATTTGCCTTAGCTGGAATTGAAGTACTGGGGGATAAAGACCCTTAGCAAGCTGGCAAGTTTGATTGGAAAAAACTATTATGACAGATGATTTCACCCGCAGGAAGGAGAGAATTTCACTATGCCCGAGTGTGGGGAAGTCAACCTCACTAAACCACTCAAGGACAGTATTCAATTCATTAATGAGAAGGGCAAGTAGTGGACCAGGAAGTCACCTATGAGTGGAAACTGTCCTGTGTACAAAGTGTGAAAAGTATGGTCATGAAGCTCCCTGTGTAGGAAGGATACACAGAAAGTCTGACAACCTCGTAAGAAACCTGTTGGTACTAATGGAGAATCAGGCAAGAACCACATGGGGGCAGAGGGTACAATGGATATACCAGGCGACAAGGATCTAGCTAAGAATGTCTCTGACCCTGTAACTCAGCTGAAGCAAGGAAGTGGGGAAACCTATAGGTATGGAGAGGCACAGGAGCATAGGTGGGTAGACAAGATGCAACAGGAGGGAGCAGTAGAACCTCATTCAACCTTTCGAGCAGGGTCCATGACATTGGTCATGGATAGAAGTGTCAAATGGAATATCAGGTGCCTTAATGGCCCTGCAAAGCATGGAGAATTAGCCCTCTTCTGCTGTAAATACAATATTAGTCTATTGTGTTTGTTGGAAACTAAGCTTGTGGAACAGTGAATGAGGTTATTAAAAAGAATTTCAGTGGCTGGCAGCAGATTCACAACCTAGTGAGCATCCTAATGCAGAATCCTTATACTATGGAGATGAGGATTTGAGTTGGAGTTAATCTCTAAGTCTGCTCAACATATGCATTTAAAAGTCCTCAGGGGGGAGAGCCTGATTACATACCTCACCTGTATCTATGGTTCCAATGCTCCTGCTGAGAGAGAGATCTTATGGGAAGAGCTCAAGGCTATAGGTGCTACTATGAATGAGCCATGGATGCTCTGGGGTGATTTAACAACATTAGAAGCAGGACAGGATTGGTGGTGCCCTTGTTACTGTCAGTGAGTTCACTGGGTTTAATCAATGTATCCATCAGTGCTAGTTAGGAGAAATTCGAAGGAATGGATGCCATTTCACTTGATTAGACAAACAAAAACAGGGAATGAGAATATGGAGTAGAATAGACTGGGCTCTTGCAAATGAGGCATGGCTGACAAGCTTCTCTGATTTTGCTGTGACATTCCTCAATGAGGGGTATCTGATCATACTCCAATTATGATGAGGGATATGGGTTAGCCCCAGATCCATAGACAAGCCTTCAAGTACTTTAACATGTGGAGTATGACTCCTTCTTTCATGAGGACAATAACAGAATCCTGGAAAATTCAGAAGGGCTCAGCCATGGGTAGTGTATACTGGAACCACTTTAAGCTAGAGGGGCCTCTTAAATGCCTGAACAAGGAAATATTTGCCAATATAGTACTCAGAACAGACAGCAGGAGGAGTTGCTGGATGATTGCCAAGTTGCAGTGCATGAGGACCCTATGATCCCATACCTCTTAGACAGGGAAGAGAGCTGAGGTTGGAATATAAATTTGTCAGTGAGGCTAATGTTAAGTTTTTTAGACATAAAAGCTAAGGTTAGGTGGTTAGACAAAGGAGACCAGAATACAGCTTATTATGACTCGATGCTCAAGCAGAGGACTTATGCTAACAGAGTCCTATCTATTGCTACCATGGATGGGAAAGTAATTGAGGACAGTGGAGAGATTCATAAGCATTTTATTGACTATTATCAAGACCTGCTGGGAAAGAAAGGACAACTACATGTGAAATTAGACAAGAAGATTGTTGATGAGGGATATCTGTTGTCTGTGTCTGATCAACTGCAACTGGCTCAACCATTTGACAGAAATGATGTTACTAGGGCAATGTAGCATATCATTGATGCTGTTCTTGAATTCTTTCAGTCTGGAAGGATTCTGCCAGTTGTAAACAGGACTACCCTTTGCCTCATTCCTAAAGTAGGAAATCCAGCCACATCAGCAGACGTTATGCAAATAGCGTGCTGCAATACTATCTACAAGTGCATCTCAAAAATGCTGTGTGACAGAATGAAGCCTCTACTACCCAAACTCATTAATCCCAACCAGAGTGCCTTTGTGGCGGGAAGGTCCATTGTGCACAATATATTACTGTGGAGTGGCTATTTCTACAGGACTGGTTGTGCTCCCTCAGATTTCCCATGAAGTATGTCAAATGGATATGGAGTGTGTATCCTCGGTGACCTATATCATAGCCCTAAATGGGACAACAGCTGGCCTCTTCAAACGTGCTAGAGGGCTCAGGCAGATCCTTTACCTCCTTTACTCTTTGTGATTGTCATGGAGTACCTAACCAGAAAGTTGTAAGCAGCAGCCAGAGCTTCCAGCTTCAGATTCCACCCTTTATGCAAGCATATCAATATGATCAACCTATGCTTTGCGGACGACCTCGTGATCTTTTGCAAGGGTAAAAGGGAAGCAGTGAGGGTGGTCAAGGAGACTTTAGATCACTTCAAGTCTGTGTCTGGTCTGGAGGCTAATAAGCAAAAGTCTAACCTGTTTTTGGCTGGAATCTCACCTCAAAGTGCACAGCAGATAGTGCAGATCACAGGATTTCAATTGGGCAGCTACCCCATGAGGTACTTGGGAGTGCCATTGGCTCCACTAAATGGAGTAAGCAGGTTTGCCAGGTACTGGTAGAGAAGATCACATCAAGACTAAGATGCTGGTCCACAAGGCATTTATCCTATGCATGGAGAGTGTGTCTAATAAACTCGGTCTTGCTGGAAACACATGGATATGGAGCTCTATCTTTCTTCTACCAAAAGCAGTTTCCAAGGAGGTAGATCAGCTCTGCAGGGACTTCCTCTGGGGCCAAAAGCTACATGAGAAAATTGTGCCTCTTATCAGCTGGGACAGAATCTGCTTGCCAAAGAAGTATAGTGCATTAAACCTCAGGGATTTTGTTACTTGGAATATGGCTCTAGCAGCAGGAAGCAGATTGGGAGATTATGATGAAGACTGACACTCTTTGGATTAAATGGGTTCATGTGATGTACCTAAAGGAGACCAGCTTCTGGGATTATACCCTGGACTGGATTTATGTGGCACTAGAAGAAAATAAACAGGATCAAGAGGAAGTTTCAGGCTGGCTATGGGGGAGGAAATGGCTGCTTACTGTTGATGGGAAATATTCTACAATTTCAGGCTTTGAATGGATAAAGGAGCAAATGTTCTATCCCCTTATGTAGAGCTGTCTGGAATAGGTACAACATACCTAAGCATTCATTCATTCTATGGTTATTTGTACAGAGATTACTAAGGAGCGAATGATTAAGTGGGGGCTGCAGATGGATGACAACAGATGCCCCTTGTGCACTAGTGAGGTGGAGACTGCAGAGCATTTTGTTTGTAGACTGTAGGTAACTGCTATCCAGGTTGAATGACTGGTTGCACATCGATGTGAGGTTTTGCTCCTTTACTGAGGTGTGTGAATGGTTGCTGAGTATGGGCAGGAAGAGGAAGGCAAGAAACTGCATTATCTTGGCGTGTTATTCAGCCATGTTCTACCACCTGTGGTGGGAGCGTAATAAGAGGTTGCATGCGACGGGGTGTTTGACTGAGGAGCAGATTGTGCATAATATTGTAAGGAGATGCAGGGAGGATTGGCTGTGTTTGCAAAGTAAAGAATGTAGCTGACTTAGATATCTACAATAGAATCTGTTTTCCACACTTAGTTTGACATGTGTGTGAATGAGTAGACAAATGTACACATTGTTCCCTCGTGGTTTAATGAATATTTCGTTTGACCAAAAAAAAAGAAAGGGACTTTTTATCTCAGACCTTGATCCCATCTGGCGCCAGATCCATGGATATTACTAAACTTTGATCTTCAAATATGGACCATCATATCACGCGCGCACTAACATCCGACGATCAGAATTTAATCTGGGATGTCAGCTGAGAATCAAGCTTACTACAAGCTGCGATCAATCAAGCTTTTGCTCGATCTTCTTAGGCCTCGATTTGTCTGAGTTTAGGCTCAAATCCCAACACAGACCACAAGCATGTTAGTGAGGGAGCGTATATGTTTTCCTGAAATTATGTATCACACAATCCTCGAAAGTTTCTTGCAAAGAAATTGGTTCGGTCTGCAACATCCATATATCTGTCACCCACCAGATTATTTGCGAGTTCAGTTCTTAATTAATGCTAAAAGCAATAATGTAACAGCGAAGTTGAACTGAGACTGTGTCAGGAACCGAAACCTTAAACCATTCATGCATTTATGCATTCATATAATTAATTTGAGATTTCTGTTAATGGAAATAAAATTAGTTTAAGTTAGTTCCAAATTTTCGAAATAAGTAGTTATTAAAATCAGATTTTTGAAATTCATAGTACAAAGTAGAATTCTCAAATATATATATATATACATTTCGAGAATTTCATTCTCGATAGAAAGAAAATTGCGAGAAATTATAGGATTTCGAGATTTCAAGAAATTATAAGATTTCGAGAAAGTGAAGTGTTGTGAGAAATCCAATTCTCGATATAAGAATTCGAAGTAAGGGATTCTCGGGTGATTATTAAATAAGCGCAATATGATTGGTAGTAACAAAGATTTCGACAAGGGTACAGGAGGAATTAAGCTTCGATATAATAACCTAAGTAGAAGAGGTTTTCGTATGGTATTGGATTAAGAATTGAAGTTTTCGATAGTTACTTTAATATCAAGTTTAATCAACAAACCTAAGAAACCTAGAATAACACGTGGAAGCTTTCTATATTATCATAAGTATGACTAGGTCTCTCTCAATTCTAGAAGAAAATATGTAAAGTATGCGTTAACTTACATGTCAAGAATTTTGTGATGATCAAAAAAGAATGAATACTATTGGTAGAAAATTAATTTAGGAGAGAACAAGTTTTCGATAGAAAGAGATAACTATAAGAAGGTTTCTTAGCATGGGGTAAATACACCTGCTTGTTAAATCACTTTAAAATATCTACAACACATCGAGTAAAAATCTCTCATAAATAAAATAAGAACAGAAGAAGCTTTAGGAGGAAGTATTAAGCAAACACAAACCTTCAACAAATTCGAGGTAAGAACTGTCATACGATGTTTGTATTATTTACACATGCATATAAATAGGAACAATTATGATGGGATAACTATGATTAAGTGATTAAGTATATTTCAATAATTATAGGAGTTTCCGTAAGCTACATATGCTGGGAATTCTCATACTTATGAAGAATTACATATACCAATAAGGATAATAAGCTATTACGTGTATTTAGAAGGTTTTCATGACTTTTGATAAGATTAGGGTTTCTGAAGAATTTTGTAGGGATTGCATATTTATATATGTAGATAAATTTCAATATTAGGACATAAAAGAGATGGAAAGGATTCGAATATTTTGGATAAAAATGCTTAGCAGTCCTAATTAGAGATGGTTTCAAGGTATGAATATTTTGTATTTAATGATTAAGAGTTTTGGTGTTATCTTACAATGCACCCTAAAAATGCTTAAGCCTTTCGATAGAATAGGATTTTGGTTTCTAGGGTTCATTGTAATTTAACAGATTTCGACTTAGTTATCTTATGAAGTTTTGGTGTTAGATATGAAGGTGCTTTGAAATTCCAAAATCTCGATATCATAAGTCCTCGACATAGATTTCGAAGTCTAGGAAATATGTCGAGATATATTTAGAAATTCATTTGCATAGGATCTCGAGTTATGATAATTCATTTAAATAGGATCGCGAGTTATAATGTCGAGATGTAGAAATTCGTTTAGAAAGGATATCGAATTATAATGTTGAGTATGATGTCGAGATTTAGTAATTCGTTAGATAGAATGTCGAGACATGATTTATATTACACTTGAAGATCTCGACATGTTAAATTAAGAAGACCTCGACAAATGAATTCACGAGTTATACTAATTCATTAGATAGGATCTCGAGTGTGATAACTCAATTAGATAAAGTGTCGAGTTATGTTGATATCGAGATCTAAAGATTGATTTACATAGAATGTCGAATTGTGTTATAACGTCGAGATTGTTTATGAACATGTCGAAATCTTGTATGATATATATGTATCGAAATCTTATCATAGGATTTAAATTAATAACTAACATGGAATATGAATTTCGATGAAGAAGTTCTCTTAGGTTGAAGGAAATCGATATCAAATAATAAAACACTTATAATAGAACAATATATATATATATATATGTAGAAATTAGGGTTTTGATATAAAATAAGTTAGGGTTTCTGGTAAAGGCTACGGATAGGAACGATCATGCATAATAAAGCATGCATATCACGCACGCATGTCATTATAGGATTTCATATTTACGGATAAAATAATTGTATAGGTCAGGAGTCCGATAAGGGCAAGGACAAGGTCGCTTAAGCGAGCGGAGAAAATAGGCAAAACTTGTGAGTATGATTTGCAACATGTACCCTTATGTGCCTTATATGCTTTATGTGAATTAATTGGCTAACATGTGCTTTATATGTTATTTACGGATCGATGTGAATTACGTGATCATAAAGTGCTTGTATATGATTTATGTGTTATATAAAGTATTTTATATAGAATTGCATACATATAAACGAAAGGAGAAACCGTTATGACTGCTACGACTACGGACGGTACGATACGGATGCTACGGCATACTTCCCTCCAAATCAGGGGGATGATAGTTACTTCCCTTCAAATCGGGGGTTGACAGAGTCCTGTACAGGCACATACAGATATTTACAGTATTGACAGAGTCCCATGCATGGGCGCCGACTGGGCTTACAGAATACGAGTCTAGCTAGTCTATAGCGGGAGTATCAAAATAAACGGACATATAGAATGGCATGTGATCCACGGATCGTATGAGTAACGATTATGTGAACGATGATTTCATGATTGAAAATGACTACTGCTTACTTTATTACTTGTATGTTTTTAGTTAACGTGTTGCGATCATACTCTGAATCGTTGTCTGCACAGTTGTTGTAGATAATTAGCAGGCTGCGTAGAAAGCATCATCATAAAGCATGGACTCAAGGTTGGCTGGCTACGCTCTCCTCCTGCACCCCTCTGGTTCATCATTAGCATATAGAATAGAAACGGATTTAGGCTATTGCATTTTGTGACTCATATGATAGGTACATATATGTACATTATTGTGAAAGGAACTAGATTGGATGTACGCACCCGTTTTTGTTAAAAGGAAATGGTTATGGAAAGCATCATCATAAAGCATGGACTCAAGGTTGGCTGGCTACGCTCTCCTCCTGCACCCCTCTGGTTCATCATTAGCATATAGAATAGAAACGGATTTAGGCTATTGCATTTTGTGACTCATATGATAGGTACATATATGTACATTATTGTGAAAGGAACTAGATTGGATGTACGCACCCGTTTTTGTTAAAAGGAAATGGTTATGGAAATCGCGAAAAATTTTATATGAATATTTTATAGCTACGTAAAAGGTAATAGGAAACGGGCGCTACAGACTGTTAATGATCGGAATGGATTTAAAAGGCTTTTATGATCATCAATCATACCATTCTCGTCATACGGTCAGCAACGCAATAATCGAGACTTGCCCAGGTTGGACTCGGCTACAAAGGAAAAAATCAAGTATCAAGCATATCAAAAAGGATCTGTTAAATTTCGAAACGCATATCAAGCACCTGATTTCTCTCCAGCGGCTACTTGCCATTTATTAAGACATAAAGTTTGTGTATAAATATCCGTACCATTTGTACTTGAAAAGTAGAATCAATGCTACGATTTTCTACATGGTATCAGAGCAGGAAATTAACATCGCTCTTTGTACAAAAGCGAAAACAAAAATCATGGCAGAATAAAAAACCAACCCCATTATACGTCGTCCAGGCTTACTTCCATTATCTCAAACAGAGCAAACTTCATCAACTGGGCTAGGGCTGTTGTTATCGCTCTTAAAGGGAAAGAAAAATACCGATGTCACTAGACCCAAAACAGATGTCGGCCCTGAAAGAGCTCTTCGCGCTCGACTACTACTTTAGGGATGGTCGTGGCCCCGATCGAGTCGAAGGATTCCCGGAGGAAGGTGATGACGTCGAACCCACACACCTCAACCGAGAATGCCCCTGTGAGCACCGACGGCTAGACCGCGGACATATACGAGGAGAGCTCCAAATCGTCTTCGATGCAAAAACTGCATGAGGGACATGAACGAGATAGATGTTGGTTCCTCCACCTACATCTCGGGCCGAGGCACAAAGCAAAGGCGAATTCAAACTTCACAGCCGCGATGAAGGTTTTCCAAAGAGAGAAAATTGGGCCTATTATAACTCAATCCCAATTTTCTTATAGAAGGGTCTGCTGAGTTTCCTGAAGCCCAACATGTTGAAAGTGCTTATTGGAATGGTGCCGGTGGGCCACAACAGTCAAAATATCATTTTTCGGCCTATTCGGACACACCAGGTAAAACTGCACAGGTATGAAGCCCGAACTTGTTCCTAGAATTTCATTGGCATGATTAATACAAAGTTAAATAATCCACATGATTATTGTCATAGATTCAGGTGCTTCAGATTATATGACATATAATTCAAATAACATAAAAAATCCTATCAACCCAAAAATCTTGCAAACGTAACAGTTGCCAATGGCGCCAAAATTCCAATAAAATCGGAAGACCTCAAAATTATTTGAAAAAAAAACCTTCCAAATACTCTTTATTTACCGAACCTAACACAAAATCTCTTATCAGTAGGACAAATTACCAAAGACTTAAATTGTAATGTAATTTTTTCTCCAAATAAAGTAATCTTTCAAGATCGAAGTACGGGGAAGCTGATTGGTGAGGGCCCAATGAAGAATGGGCTCTGTACAGCCGAGACTAACCCTAACTCACCACAAGCCAATAGTGTTATCAAAAAAAGAATGAGGAAGAAGGCCGTCCGAGAATCACCGTACCCGTGGAGTTTCGCCGTCGCCGTTCACGTTCGCCGGTCGCCATCGCGTGATGGGAGAATGAAGAAGTGAGGAGGTGGAAGAAAGGGGCACGGGTTATTAAACACGTCGTCGATGTTATTGGACGCGGCGTCGCGTAGCGACACCCAAGTTTATTAGGCCAACAGTTGGTCCCAATGATTTTTTTAAGAATAGGCGCGAGTTATTGGGCCAACAGTCGGCGTCGCGTCTATTAGGTGCGGCGCCACTTCCATTATACCCGATTTACTCGATTTTGTTAATTTTTTGCAAAATCACCCTATTTTATAAATATTGAATTAAATTGCTCTATTTTAATAAAAAGGCCAACTGCAATCACACATTTCTTCTGCTCTCACTTATACCCAAACCCAATTGCGACAACCGAAAAGTAATTCTATCCGCTAATTTAACCTCTCACCCAAATGGAATTTTCTTAAAGTTAATTGTTAACACATATTAACTTACTGATGTTTTTGTCATACCTAAACTATAGGGTTAACACTTCATAAATAGGAGAGAAACCTACACACCTTCTTATATATCCGATGTGAATAAATGACAATGCAGATATGGGCCCAATCCTAATAATCTGCATCTTGTAACTTTGTCCGTCTTGACACCTTCAATATCTATCATGCGCCATCATGCTCCACCATAGAAGCATATCCACTCATACTCACATCCAAGCATTTCTTCAACCCACGTCAAAATAACCTGCTGATATCCATGGTTCCTGGAAGATCATCAGCCATCGACACGAAATTTCCACCACACATATTGAATCACTGTCAAACCAATGATCGTGTGTAAACATGGACCCGCTAATACTAATATGTCCTCTCTCTCTCATGATACTTAGCGACATGTCGTAAGGACATCATTGTCTCCTAGTATAAGGGTTTGTTTGGATACCCATTTCAAATGGAGTTTTGGGGAATAAGTCCATTTGCAAAATAGTTATAGCTTTTGGTGACTAAGCATTCATTAGTTGTGAATACGTGGAATAAAACTTTTGAGAAGCACATTCGCATCTAACTAAAATGGACTTTTCAAATGTGAAATTACCAGACACTAGTAAAACTCAATGTATTTTAGAAAGTCACTTTCTAATAAGTGCATTTTTAAAAGTGGAATTACCACATCAAAACTTGCCAGATTGAAGACCTACTTCCGAACATATTCTTGAATTAGTGACCACAACTTTGTAGAAACCCAAGAAACCTGTCAGTTGAAAATTCTTCCGCGCTCAAGCTCCACCTGCCATTAGCTCCACCGTACGAATAAACCTCATGTCCATCTTTTCTCATGTGGAAGATCAGACAACGCTGCAATTACAGAACATACTTAGAATACTGGCGTATCTAGCTCTAATACCACTCGTTGGGATTCTGTCACACCGAAATTCCGCCCAGAATCCGTCATGAAAATATAAAAGCGGAAAAAATAACAACACAAAGATTTAACATGGAAAATCCCATATTAACAAAGAGGGAAAAACCACTCGGGCACAAAGCCGTACAAAATCTGCTATGTGAAAAGTACAACCATTCAATTCTTCAATTCTCACCTATACCTAAACCTGAAAATGACAACCAAAAAGTAATCCTACACGCTAACCTGAACTTTCACCCAAAAGGAATTTTCTTAGAGTTAATTGTTAACACATATTAATTTTATACTGATGGTGTTGTCGTACCTAAACTACATGGTTAGCCATTCATATATAGGAGAGAAAACTCACATGCCTTCTTGTTACATCTGGTGTGGGATAAATAACACCAACAATTTCCTTAAACCAAATTTGCTCCCTCACGGTTATGCTAGGGATTTAACGAGCATCAGTTTCCCAGATACTTCGAAATACTTGCGTTTGTTTTGCACAATAACAACAATATGACATTAGATCAATTTTGAATGAATTTCCAACTGATCAAACAAATTTTTAATCAAAACAAAGACATCCATCCACCAGCTGTGATTATGCTGCAATTGTAATTCCGAACACAAACACTGTAGCTAGCTAGACAAAATCAGTACTACCATAGCGCCTTTCTTGAAATAAGACCAAGGCATCTACATAATCTTGTTCCTCAAACTCTGGAAAGTTCTTCTCGACGAAAACAAGCTCAGCATCAGCCAACTGCCACAGCATGAAGTTGCTTATCCTCTGCTCACCGCTCGTCCGTATGAGAACATCCGGGAATTTTGTCGAGCACCTCGTCTGTAGTTCGCCTCCAAAGAGGGCATCATCGATGTCTTCAATTTGCAGTAAACCGTCTTTGGCTTTTGTCGCGATGCTCTTCGTCGCCTGCATTATATCGTATCGACCGCTGTAGTTTAGCCCTATCAATATATGAAGCCCATTCTTCGTTTTGGTCCTCTCTTCTGCTGATTCGATCACTTCCAACAACGAATCTCGAAGCTTTGATCGATCTCCCATGAAATTTAGTCGAATGTTCAACTAATGCACGCGTCATTAATTTTATTTGATCTTTTATTCAAATATATTTTTTATTTATCTAATATATAACGTGGAAATTTCGAAAAAACCAAAGCTAGAACAATTAGTTCACCAAAACTTTGTGCAAAGTTGACGAAATTCCCAATTTGCACTTAATATATATATATATATATATATATAGAGAGAGAGAGAGAGAGAAATTTTATGGTGCTCACCTTATGTGAGCACCTTATGTGGGCACCTAGTGATGTGGCACCGATTCGTGCCATTTCAACGTTCCACATCGACATCTAATATATAACAACAAATGAAAATTCAAAGGGTATAAATTAATAATACCTATCAAAGACATCTGCATAAGTACCCATGGCATGTTCAAACAAGGTCATCAGCAGTTCAACCTCCTCCTGCAACATCCGTTAAACAAGTATTGACATATTATCTACATCTAAACCAGTGGCGGAGCCACGTGAGAACCACTGGGTGCATGGACGCCACTCAAATAATTTTATAGAAAAAATCAAAGTAATACTTTGAGCTAATATTTGCAAGAATGACCCTGGTGAAGAATTATATAATAATAAAGAAAATCAAAGTAATACTTTGAGCTTATATTCGAAAAATTAGACCCCACTGAAATATTATATTGAAAAGTAGACCCCACTAAATAAATTATTTTATTTAAATTTGAACCCACTATTTTTAGGTCTAGCTTCACCACTGATCTATACTACTATAAAACCAAGAATGTGACAAGTTCCCAAGGCAGGTTGCATGTCATTATTTAGCTTTAATAGTATATGGTGCAGACTGCAGACATCTAATTATGAGTTGCTCAGTTTTATTTTTTTCCTTTTTTCTTTTTTCTTATTAACAATGCTATATATATATATATATATTTATATATAGATATATATATGTTACGTTTAACTGCAAATATAAATGGTAAGTCAATATTCCAGCATAAATTAGAATAAAATCGCACAAATTTAAAAAATTAATACTCCAACGTGATCTATAACTTACCCCTAAACTTAATGGACATTGAAAAATGATCAATAGTATAAATGAACCTACACTTTTTAGTTATAATTCTCTTTTAGTTCATTTAATTAATGAAAATGATCAATAGTATAAATGAACCTACAATTTTTAGTTATAATTCTCTTTTAGTTCATTTAATTAAATAAAGTGAATTAGAATAATATATTATGATTTTGTATAATTGAAAATTTCTATTATTTTTTATAAGAATAAATAAATAGAAAAATTTAATACAAATAAATATATGAAGGAATATGTATTGTGAATAGTTTTCTATAGATGGAAAGATAGAGGAAATGGTTGGAGTTCGGTTCGATGATAATGTTCAAACAGTAATTACATTGTAGCAGCTCCATAAGGAGGAATAGTCGGTGCTGACCTTATGAATTGACTTAAATGGGCTAAGTATCTTCATTAATTTCCATTGTCATTTATTATAGATTGCATTGGCCGTTTTTTAAAATTTTTGTAGCCCGTCCACGTAACAAAGTGCGCTAAAATTTAAAAAAAAAAATATACTTTTTTCCCCCTTTCATGAATTAGGCAGATGTATAAGATAAATGAATGCTAGAGTTACGTATATGAGGAAACAAGTGGCGTGGTAGATGTTGTAAGTCTACCTAAACACATCTCTTTAATACTCCCTCCGATTTATTTTAGGTGTCGTTTAAGGTTTTTGCACTCATATATTAAGAAATAGAATAAAATGTCTAATGTACCCCTAATTAATCGCTTAAGACTATTTAATATATTCCATTTATTAATATTTAAAAGGGTAAAGCTGGAAATATGATAAATATTTGTCTTGAAATCTGTAAAACGACAACTAATTAGAAACAAAATTAAAGAGCAAAAACGACATGTAAATAAAATCGGAGGGAGTATAATTTTGGCGGTTAAGAAATCCTGCTACCAATATGTCAATATGCTTCACTCTTGCAAACAAAGTCTGATTTAAAATCTCTAACGGTTAGTCGATATAGTAATTGAATTATACAGAACTATTGTAGTAATTAGCAACATTATTGTATCACATTACATGTATATTTAACATCTCACCATCTACTTTGTGTATAAGCATATTAACCACTTTAACCATTCGATTCCTGGGAACGGTTGCATAGAAGCCGCATAACGTGCAGCCACGTTATCTAGCATATATATAGGACTTAATTATGTTTTGGGGGAGTGTCATTCTAAGGTCATCAAAACTAAGAGGTGACAATTCCATGACAATACATTTCTAAGTTGAAAACTTTTGAGGACAATAAACTCTGAAACCTAATTTCAGCCAAGAATCAACACACGTGACACTTAATTTAGGGGGAAAGTCCTACCTACGTATCATTTAATTTAACCAAACATGTGATGATTGACTTACACCGGGACGAGTCCAATTTTCTGTTGAGAAGACGAAGAGCGAAATGGTTTTGATTCCCCATTTGCAAGATAGAAAGGTGAGTTCGATCATCACTCTTTGTCCCTGTTGATGACCAGATTCCACGGGCAAGCCACTCTTCTTAGCCCACCTTCGATTTCCGTCCAATATGAAGGCAACGTGTTTTGGCATAAGCTCAGGTTCAACTTCTCGGGCAGTGCCTCTTTACCTATCATGTTTCGCGCGCTTTCACGCTTCGACACACAGCTAGCTAGATTGTGTATGTGTCTAGTTCTAGCAAGTGATCGAAGACTTCGTATGTTATATAGTAGAGTGACAAGTTATTGTCAGATAGTAACGTCCACAATTCCTTGAGAATTAAGGCATGAAATGAATGATCATGTGTGGAATTAATTTGTTTGTTCAAGATAGATGATACGTAACGTTGTTGCATCTTTCTGTAGTTGCTTGTAAAGGTGATGAGTGAATAAACAAACAATCTCATCTCTGAGAAGATGAAAATAATATCCAAGTTTTTCAAACTAGTAAAGAATTAATTTGTATCTCACTGCAACGGAACGATGTTGTACATGTCTTTTATATCTTCTATTATATTAAAAATGTTGGACTGCCTTGTATGGCATTTGCATATACTCCCTCTGTCCCAAATGTTTATGGACATTTGGGAGTTGGCACGATAATTAAGTAACTGAATATTTTAATAATATCGTACCATTAAAAGGTAAAAATATTTTGACATGTCTTTTAAGAATATTTATATATTATATTGATTGTTGTGATAGTTTTTTGCTGAATAAGAAAATGTACAAAAGATGTGGGACATCGATTTAGCAAAATGTATAAAATAGTTTGGGACGGATGTAGTAGCGGTTTTAGTTTAAATATATCGATTTTACGGATCAATATTATTATATGCATACAAATCATATATATTTAATTTTTTTCATTTCCTCTATTAAAATATTCGGAATTGTAAATAACTATATAAAGTAATGTTATATATCGCATCGCACTCAACTCAACCAGTGAGTCCCCTTTGGTGGTTTGACGTGCTATGTAATAGAATATTAAGCGTTGAAGTTTATCTAATCAAAATTTGATTACAGCGAAGTTCGACTTTAATCGGATAGGCTCACTTGGACAATCTTTCCAACAACAAGACACGGCCCACGGCTTAAAGTCAAGTATTTGTTGACCTCAGGTTGCATTCACTTCACATACGCAAAAATATATTAACACAGTTCGAAAAAAGACAATTTTTTATAACAATGATGGCACCTCAACGGATATCTGTAATTCGCATGCACCACGAAAATGACCTATTGCTTTATATTATTGC
The DNA here is from genome assembly GCA_027422505.1 of Craterostigma plantagineum. Classification (NCBI taxonomy): domain Eukaryota; kingdom Viridiplantae; phylum Streptophyta; class Magnoliopsida; order Lamiales; family Linderniaceae; genus Craterostigma; species Craterostigma plantagineum. The sequence goes on from JAPQWV010000227.1 coordinate 865,676, forward strand.
AAGGAAATGGTGCAACATCATAAACATGAATTAAGGATTTAAAACATAATACATATATGTGATAATTCATATTAGACAAAACAGAAAATGTACGTTGGCAACCACAATATTGAATCCAAATCCCACAAGCTTTCGACATATAAATATTTAGATAGACTTCATCATTTGGATTTAGGGTCGACCATTGTCTCAATCCTTTACGTATGCTAAATATGGCTAAGCAAAAGGCGTCACTACGACTGCTGCGGCCTTCAGCCGCTTCCCATAAAACCCTAAATAACAACAAAAATGTTCATCTGCTGATGACTTCAAGCACTATGAAAAAGATATATTCAAAACGTCATATTTGTTTCCATTCACATTTTTAGATAGCCTCGCTTCTCCCTATTATAAAAGTTACTACAATCAACTCAGATTAACACATTTCAATCTCTCTTCCTTGCATATCTTAGATAATCACACAGTTTCCATAACCTCAAATGGCTTCGAATCACACCAAATCCTCTTCCTCGTTTTCATTATCCTCGTTAACATATGTTCACATGCCGCAAAAGACACCTCAAGACCAAAGCCAACCACGCTCGTCATACCATTGCATAGACAAAACGAAACCAATCGCTACATAGCAAACCTTCAAAGAGGAACCCCACGAGCCTTAGTCCCTCTCATCGTCGATCTCAATGGCAGATTCTTATGGCCGCATGCGATCGGAACTACACTTCTTCGACTTATAACGCCCCCTTTTGCCACTCAAACTCAATGCTCGCTCGCAGGTGCGCCATGCTCGCAATTTGAATACTTTCTTTCTTCTATAAGAGAATGAGTAATTTTATTAATGCGATGATATAAAAACTCAGCAAAATGCATGTGCTGCTACTTACGTTACATGTTCCTAAAAGGTTGAATTTTGATCAGCTAAAAAACATTATTGCAGGCGCTCGCTATTGCCACAGATGCAGAAACAGAAATCCAATCCCGGGTGTCACAACAACACGTGCGGCGTCATTACAACAAAACCCTCTAACGGGAAGTAATCAGGTCGGCGAACTAGCTCAAGATGTGATCTCAATCGAAGCTTTAACAACGATCGAACATCGCCCAAGGCTACAAGAAGAAGATGGGTTTCTATTCCTTGCTTTCTATTCTCTTGCGCTCCGTCTACTTTACTCCAAGGATTCCCACGAGGCGCTCAAGGAGTACTCGGGCTCGGGCACACTCATGTAGCTTTACCTACTCAACTCGCCTCAAGATTAGGGTTTCTGCCCGAATTCTCTCTGTGCTTCTCAGGCAGCAATAATAACGGCGCGATATCATTGGAAACGTTTCTTCGAAATTACAGCAATACGCCAAAGCCATGGCTTACACCCCTTTGAGCATCGGCGCAAGAGGAGAGTATGACATACCGGTGAGGTCCATTAGAATAAACGGCAGAGAAGTCCCTTTTAATACAACCTCGTATTCGAGGACAAGAGGGTTTGCAGGCGCATCGATAAGCACCACAGCGCCTTACACAGTCATGGAACACTCAGTCTTCGCCTCGTTCGTACAGTCTTACGCCAGAGAAATGATGGGCATTCCTCGGGCACAAGCCATTCCTCCTTTTAGTCTGTGCTTCAACGCTAGCTACAGGCCGCCGACTAGAGTGGGCACACCGAACATCGAGTTTGTAATGCAGAATAGAAATGCGACATGGAAGTATTATGGCGTCGATGCTTTTGTGAGATCAGTCGAAAATGGCGTTGATTGCTTAGGGTTTGTCGATGGAGGGTCGAACGCAAGAGGGGCGGTGATGATTACCTTCGGTGCGTATCAGTTGAGGAACAACTTCTTCCACTTTGATCTGCAGAGGTCGAGGTTAGGGTTTGTGTACGATCGATTGCTTCTCAACGCGACGGTTAACTGCTCTTCGGGCGGGTATGCAATGGAGGTTGTTGACAATGAGGTGTATTAACAGATCAAGAGAGCAGATGTTGTATGTGTGTATTATATATGTAATTAGTAAGTTTCTGAATCTATCTATCCATATCATACTATGTGAAGGTTTCTGTGTATTATGGCTTGTGAGTAGGTATAAATAGAGTGTGGAACTATCCTTTTATGTTAAGGGGTGTGTGTGCGTGCATGAATAACTTGTATATGTTTACAAATAATGACTTGTATAATATATGTATGCGTAGAGCCGCGGAAGTTGTAATTAGCGTTAGTTGGTGGAGTTCCTTAAAAATCTAATACTATGTTAAATGTCTTTCTGTTTCGAAAAAGTTCCAATTTGTTGGTAAAACTATGTTAAATTTTTTTGGCTGTTAGATAACTACATTTTGATAATCATGGGTCTCTCTCTAACATTATATGTCTGAAATACTTTGTCTGCATTTTATTAGATAAGGCAAGATAAAGTGTGATTTAATCCAATACAGTCTTGTTCACTTTCCAAACAGAATTTAAGTAAAGCCGGTGACAATTTTAAAGCCTGATTAGTAATCTAATGAAGGCTAGATAACTTAACTTATCTCCAATGTTTCGCAAAGATTATTAATCCAATCTCTACTAATGACATGAATGACCACTATACCCTTGGAAATGACAATTCCACCAAAATATAAAATCATCGTTATTTCATGTGCTTTTTATGATTAAAAACAAATAAATATATGTAATTTATTCTTTACTTCATCGCGATCAAAATGATATCCATATCTTAATGTTTCAATATTCATTAGAATTAATTTTTTTTTATATTAAGATTTTTATTTAAGGCAGAGATAGAATGATAAATTAACAAGCTAGTCTAATATAGTGTTATTTTTATCTTAGTAATGTAACAAGATAGTAATTTATCCAATACAAGGTTTAAATGGAAACTGAACAAGATATATCAAGATATACTATCTTAGATAACTTATGTCTCCTTTTATGTCAAGATCAATCATTTTCAAAATCAGCAACTAAGTAGGCCAGCAATATTCAAAGTAATCAGATAAGTACAATTTTCAAATTTATTTTGTCGGCTAAATGATCGATGATCAAAATTTATTCTGATGAATAAAGCTAGTGACTATCTTTTTTCAATTATCATAAATAGTGAACAAAATGTAAACCGATATATTTAGATATTCGATTTATATTTGCCTTGAAACGATAATTTGATAAAATTTCAAAATAGTACAACCTGGATTAAATAGCCGGCAAAGCCCTCTGGTCACATGATCGAGCGGATCGAGTAATAAAAATAAAACGAATATCGACAAACTATCTACGCTCAACAGGCAAGTGTACCTACCGAAAATAGTATAAAAATGGCAGGTATTCGAGTATCGAACCCAAA